>KZ651878.1:190239-208977 GCA_001010745.2 Gerris buenoi
TTCTAATCTAGGGTCTAGGACATGAAAATTGCACTTTAAATTAGAATCAGCTTTATGCTAGTACAAGTTGTAAACCAAATGAATGCACAACACATGCATTAGACTCATTAGAGTATTATATTAAGGTCATAGGCTTCAGAGATTCGGCAAATTTGGAAAAAATTCAAAATCTTATGAATCATAATACTGTTGACGGGATTCAGTCGACGTATTTGACTGTAATGTAGTGCAGTTGTGAGGTCCAACCGCCCGCCAGTGTGTACCGGCTGACGTCACAGGCTGAGCCCTCCTCACACCGACCTGCGCGTGATCCCTACCGTCTAGTATAATATCCGTGGGGAGGTGGCTAGGTCGCGTACGAAGGGAACTTTGAGGTCATTATGAAGGGTAAAGTTGGAGACATAGAAAGGAGCATTAGTTATTCTTCTAAGGATTTTGGATTGGAGGGATTGGATGCGGTAGGAGTTGGAACGCTTGGTGCGTCCCCAGAGTTCAATACCATATGACCAAGTGGGCTTAATTATGGTGTTATAAATGAGTAATTTGTTGTGAATGTTGAGTTTAGATGTGTAGTGCAAGAGTCTGTGTAAAAGTTTGTAGCGTCGGTTGCCGTCTTGTCTTTTAAGTTATGTGTGGTGTGCCCATGTTAATCGCCTATCCAGGTGTAACCCAAGGTAGCGGACAGAACTGGAGTGAGGGATAGGAATTTGATTTAGAGTTACCGGTTCGCATATTCCATGTCTTAGAGTGAATGTGACGTGTACGCTTTTTATTTCGTTGATTTTTGTTCTCCATTTTCTTAGTTATGTAATTAAGTTAGTTGTTTTAATTTAGATA
The DNA here is from genome assembly GCA_001010745.2 of Gerris buenoi. Classification (NCBI taxonomy): domain Eukaryota; kingdom Metazoa; phylum Arthropoda; class Insecta; order Hemiptera; family Gerridae; genus Gerris; species Gerris buenoi. The sequence goes on from KZ651878.1 coordinate 191,077, forward strand.
CTTTCAATGATATGGGTATAACTTCATGTTTTCTGTACGCATGTGGTACAAACCAACAAGCGCAGAAGGTTAAAACTAATATGGGACCATCAATGGGTAATTATTATAACCCAAATATTATCATTACTATAATCCAATAATATATTATAATCCAAATATAAATATATAAATAGTCTGAAAAAGAAAAAAAAAAAAATGAGNTCACAGGCTGAGCCCTCCTCACACCGACCTGCGCGTTATCCCTACCGTCTAGTATAATATCCGTGGGTTGCAGCTTAGTCTTTAACCTAAGCTGTCAAAGTTCCGTTTTACATCAATACGGATTACGGATTGGGATATTTTAAGTGATCGTTACCCGCGGACAGTGCCAGCGCACTTTTAAAATGGAACGTGTTTGGAAATGTGAACGTGATTGGAATGTGTTTTAAGTCTTTTAACTACATGTTTAACTTGCTGTAGTTTATATGAGAACCAATTAATTTGACATTTTATTTCAAAATTTTACTGAAGTTTTGAATGTGAAATTTTCCTTTGCTTCATCGCACTGCTCGCCATTGATGACTAGATATGTAGTCGAAAAAACAGCTAGTCATCCTTAAATATCATTTGTGTAGCATACATACTTTTGATCTTTCAGAGATGCAGCCTCACCATTCTTCTGGCGAGCGTTATGAAATAAATAAGAAAGATAGGCAGCTCGGACCTTTTAGTGGCAGTGCCAAGTAACTTTGGCAACATTGAATCATTCTCAGTTGTTCTAGGCTTAACCGCTACATCTTGTATTCACAAAATTTCAAAGTGCTCCATCGCATAAACCTTTCGTCTGAGGGGATATTATAAGAGACAAATCAAAGGCAAATTGTTTCTTTGTCATAGGCTACTTGTTTTTTTTTTTTTTTTTTTTTTTTTTTTTTTTTTTTTTTTTTTTTTTTTTTTTTTTTTTTTTTTTTTTTNAAGTCAAAAATATGACCACTTTTCTCTTGACCAATTTCAGAAATTTGTACATTTTGGGTACAGGTTGCATGGTACGAAATTTTTAATGCGATAAATCTTCATCCCAAAACATGCAGGAGATTTTATGAAGAGTGACTTTTATTGCCGGCGATTATTGCTTCACGTTCTTACGTGAAGCGCGCCTTACTTGTTTTTATAAAATACAGAAAATAAAATCGGTAAAATAAAATACATCAAACATATTGATTAAAATAAGAATAACTTTAAATATATTTTGTTAATTTTTCTATAATAGAAAATATATAATAATTAGTAAAATATGTTGAGCGTTAATTATTATTGCAGTTGCTGTTGTCGACGTCTTGTAAGTCGTTCCTTGGGATGTTGTTGTTGGCCAAAACTTTTGTTACATATCGCTGAGTATCGGCGTCCATTTGATTGAATCCTTGGACACGAGTAGAATAGTATACCCAGACAGCGACTCTATTATCTGCAATAGAGAGATAATCACTGTTTAAAAAAAGATTGTGTCTAGAAAAGGTAAGTCTTATTTTACCTTTACAGGTATAATATATATTAATTTAATTACAGTTTTGGAACAGATCAATTTCAATATAATTGGTATATTTGAGTCTTAAAGTTGGTTATTAATTATCTAGTGGTGGTTATATATTATAACAATATTATGTGCTTGAATAGGAGTAACTATGTATTACACGGCCAGACACATTATCTTGGGCTGAACTAATCTGCAACTTTTGATGGAAGCTCTATGACAACACATCATGTTTCCAAGAAGCCCTTAGCGTAAGGGTTGAATCTGATGTTCCTAAATGTCAGTTACTACGTCCTTAAAAAGGCAAATTAAACAAAACTTTAACGATTTTTTAAAAATAAACAAATAGTATGTTATCTAATAGAACATTTTACTGACCAAATCATTTGAAAAGAGATATTACCCATCTACCCGATGTGAGCCTTAATTTTAAAAATGTCACATATTGACGAACAGAACTATAACAATTTGTATGTTTGAAATAAAGGAACATATTTTTTGCATTAGAATTGCCTTAAAGAAGTATTTAGTTTTTGTAATAGAAGATAAAAAATTACTTTGAGTGTTACAAGCGTAGAGAACATGAACTTTGTCCTGCATTGCACCAAGTACTACCAATTGAAAGTTTGTTCCATCTCCTGAAAAAAATAAAAGTAAAATGTGTTATATTCCAATATTGCTTAATTAAAATATAACTAAAAGAAAAAATAACTAATGTAGATTTTAATTTATTTTGAAATAATTGTGGAATGCATAATGTAAAATTGTTAAGAGCAAATCTTCATAATTCTCATCATAATTTTGGCAATAAGCCAAAATTATGAACTATTCAATGGTTTTATGGTAATAAAGAAAAATCTTACATTTTGGACCTAGATAAAATAAAATTATATTATAGTTTACCTCCGGTAACATTGAAAGCGCCTGGAGGGGAGGTGTTTTCCAAGGTAAGGAGAATTTTCTGAGGGGTTCCATTACTGAAAAACAATAAAAATGAATAAACTGAGCATTTACATATTATTATAACTGATATAATTGCTTTGTTCATACATAATGAATACAAAATAATTGGTTCTACTTCCAGTATTAGAAACCTTTTAAGGGCAGGTGACTAATTACGAGAGAGAAGAACCACGTACCTATGTCTAGTGTCTTAATCATAGAAAACCAATTAAATGTATTGATACTAACTTGTCTTGATAGGTTATGAGGTAAGGGAAATTTTGGAGACTTGGGTCGTCAACCTGAGTTGAAGTGCAGTGTTCCTCCTTATCTTGATAAGAGAAAGCCTGTTCAATTGCCACCAAATAAAACTTGCCTTGAAGCTTCAAACAAAAATAAATTCATATTAATTATAAAGAAGTTAAAAAAGTTTTTTTTTTAAATCATCCTAAACAATAGTAATTAATGTAATCTAATTAAAGATGTTGGTTCTCTTTGTGGAGCAAAGAATGAATGTATGAGTCAGATACATTTTGAAACAAGCTTGAAAAGGTTTGCTGTATGATATTAAAATTATTGTGGTTTGTAGTGGTTTATGATCGGAAGTGATAAATTGGATTCATCACATAAATATCTATCTATAATATTAAAAAAGTTTTGTAAACAAAAAAGTTCAGTGAGAGTGCAATACAAAACCTGTGTAAAAGAGCGCGAGAGGAGAAAAAGGGGGGAGAAAAGAGGGCGCTTGAAAGTGACATACTATACTCAGGGTAGAAAGAGTGAGGGTGATTTGACGGGTAAGAGAGAACTTGAAAAGAAGGTATATAGGAATGTCTGAGAGACAAAGAAAGTAAATAGTAGTGGGTCTACTCCCACCAGCTAGCCGCTGTTCTACACTACACTATACCCACCATCTTCACCTCACCCTTCTCATTCCATAACTACTATACACACACCTTGCAAAAAATCGCTAAATCAGTCTTTCTCAGGGATTTTCTCAACAGTCCTTTTCAATACTTTCTATAGCTAACGTGATATTTTACAGCATGTATGTATTTGTCAACATTGAAAAGAAACATGAGATCATTTTTAATGCTTCACTTTAGAGTGCCACAACGTCGCTTTTTAGGGGTTGACGAGCGAAGCGAGAAGGGGGCGGAGCCCCCTAGTTAATATTATACATAATAATATTATTCGTATCAACAGAACTATTTTCTATGCATTAATAATTACATTCTTATATTATGTTTCACTTGCCCCATGAGAGGCAAATATTGTAATCTATATCTATATCTCTTTGACCCACTTAAAAATTACCAATCACTCTGAACTGATAGAAAGACACATTCCTGGTGGCATTATATTAATCAGGAATTAGTTCAACAAAAACATAAGTTTTAGCTGATTGATTTCTGTCATTTTGCACCACGTATCTTCCTCACGTTATATATCAATGATATTTTTATGATTTTTTGCTTTAACAACCAATTATTGTCAAATTTATTTAATTTTACCCTCATCTTTTGTCAAAATTGTTTCCATTTTTTACATGAATTGATTCAGCATAATTTAAAGAATGCAGATGGTTGAATTAATCTGGTGCAATCTACGGGATACTTCCAATAAATATCCTAAAAATCAGATGAGCTGAGTACTTTTGAAGTACTCAGCTTTAACTTTTAACATAAAAACATGTTGGTTCACAAAGACAAACAGACATACATGGAACGAAAAATGATTCCTGATGTCTGAAAACAGATTTCTTCTTGATATTTCTAAAATCGGAGACGTAACAACTTTTCCTTCTTTAGAACGGTCACATAGCTTCCGTTACCTTCGAGCAAAATTCAAGATTATAAGGCGACATTTTGGCAATTAAGAATTTATCTATATTAAGTAGTTAAAAATTTGACTACAGAAATTTAAAAACGACAACCTCTGACAGCTATGTGTGAGTAGAATAGATTACAAGATTTAATGTGACGAAGACAATAAAGTATAAAATTATAATATATTTCTTCCGAGCTTACCGAAGATAACGATCTATGTGATNTTTTTTTTTAATTGTAACATTATAACTCTAATTATAATACATATACATTTACCTTAGACGTCATTTTGGATATTGTGAATGATGACTTTGGTCGAATAAAAATTATAGTGAGCTGCTGGGCTTATAAATGAAATGCAAATTAGACATTGATAATAATAAATGCATAATATGTACTTAGATATTAATTTATCTATTGTGAAATTCATTTACTTCTGGTTTCAACAACTGCTGAGTATTATAATTTGATAAAAAATAATGCAGTAATCATTGAATGGCTTTGATTTACATTAAATATTACTAAATTGTATTTAAAATTAATGCAACTTTATCAATGTTACTATTTTAATAATTGAATTTGGGTTCACCTATATTATTTTAAGTTATTTTTTAACAAATCTGACAAAAAAAATCTCTTTATAACTAAATCTTATATTATGTCTTAAATAGTACTTCTATTATTAGATTATGTCCTTGAATAATTTTTATTTCTTCACCTATTTATTAGTTATCGTCAAGTATTGACAAACCTTTCATAGTCTATAATTAATTAAAACCCACTAGTGTGCAACTCGGAAATAAAATATTAAGTATTGCAATTATCAAAAAATGTGAATTGTTTTAATGCAATGGTTATTTAACGTAATGCAAATATTATATACCATTGCATTATATTATCGGATAAGAAGCAATTATTACGTAAATATTATTAACCTTTCTTTATTCCTTCTTTTATACTTCTTCAGACTGTTACTCCTTTCAGAAATAAAAATAAGTAAATAGTAAGTGTAAGGAATGTTCTTCGTTAGCCTGTTACTTTCTTTATAACAACAGAAGTGTAATATTATTTAGTCCTAAAGTACATTAGACTAAACATACCTTTCTATTAATAGTTATTTAGACAAAGGAAATCATATTTAATTATATTCATTTGCATTCTAAAAAACTGGGGAGTAACACTTTAAAGAAGTACCAATTTACTTAAGGTAATAGAAGTATTCTAATCATTTTGAAGAACAAAATTTCTGTTCGTCACCGAATTAAAAAATTCCAAGGGATAAATCCGTTTCAGAGATCTAGGGACATTTTCTGCCTCGACAAAGTGATTGTGATCGTCTGAATGATGAAATTTGGATGATTTGTCATACTTCAACCCTATATTAATCTCAATACACATTTAATATTAAATAAAAATTGATGTGACCAAACTGGGCATTGAAAGATGTCCACTTTTTTTTATTAAAACATATTATTGAAAGTACTTNCATGTTCTTTTTTATTTCAATTTATTTTTTGAGATAGTATATGAGATGAATGGAAATGTAAAACTCTTCTGGAACTAGTTGGTTTGATATACCAGTCTGTAAGAAGTGAATTGTTGGGCTCTCTTATGACATTTATATCCAGGAATGACAAACTGCCATCATTTTTCTTGATTTCACAGGCTCAGCTCTAGAATTGGTTGTCGGTGATAGCCCTTTCAATAATGAAATGCTGAGAGTAATTGAAAGGTTTAGGAGAGGTACTTTAAATGTAGAAATAAAGGCTACTATATGGCGCATAGGATTGTTAGAGAAGATGAAAGTGAAATGTATGGACTTGGCTTTTAATTTAATGCCTGAGGTGGTAGTTAGAAATTATATTTCCACAATGAATAATCTTTGAGAGGGTGAGTTTTTTAAAAATAAATATATTTTAGATAGAAAGTTCCAAGCTTTATATTCTACACAAGGTTGTGGTTTATTTAATTTGACTGGTACTGTTGCTGTTACTAATTTGACAGATGTGCAAATTCCACACGATAGTTTACAATTGTTATCTAGGGGAGATAAATTTGCTATAGGTGTTAGTCGCAAGGAAGATTTGCCAATGTTTGATCTCATAAGTGNATTCTTGCTTTTTTTTAATGTTTTTTAGTACATTACGCGTCGAGTGTGGAAAGTAGCATTTTGCATGCGAGTGTGGTGTTAACACCCGAGCGATAGCGAGGGTAGTAAAACCACACGAGCAATGCAAAATGCCGTTTTCGCACGAGTTGCGTACCGTACTTTATCTATAATTGTTAGATTTTAATAATAAATGCAGAAAAAAATAATAAACTTCCTGATTGTAAGCTCGAATTTCTCTTTTGATAGATAGATAGATAATCGTTTATTTATAACAAACATAAACAAAGAACTAATTTTTTCCATAACACACGTGAGCCTTGGTCATGGACCGTCAGGCGAAAAAAGAGATTTTTAAATCTGTACATAGTAGTAGTGTAGTAGTAGTAGTCTAGTACTTCCTACTAGAACGGGTAGGACGAACCACTTGTTCGGACCTTGCAATTAAGGCCATCACTCAGGCCCTTTTTACGCCCCGTGGTGGAGAGTTCCAGTTACTTCACACATCATACATTTGTACATTGTACCGCCGAAGTGAGTATGATGTGATCATTAGTAAGCTATATGAGCGTGCGTCAAAGTGAGGGGAATCGAACCCACGACCTCAAGTTGCCTCGACTCAGAGATAGCTATGCGTGGTGTCTTTAGCACCTCGGCCATCCTGGCTCCCAAATCCTGGCTCTCTTTTGATAAAGATGACATCAATTCGTTAGTTGTATTTTGTGCCAAATTAATTATTTCGGAATGCGTATTATTCTCTTCATATTCTTCATAATCACTTAAATCACTCATTGATTTTCACAAAAAACTCGATGCAAACAGTTCCTTTTATTAAATTAAAATCAAATTAGTTATGTTAAATGTAAACAAACTCGCTAATCGTGTGTAAAGTTCAAGAATAATTCTTCTTCTTTTCGTCACTAGAGTGGAAAAAAANAATGGGTTTTTATGAAGAAATTCGAAATGTTTTCGGTGAAGATGCCTTAAAGTGTTTTAAAGACTGGAGAAGTTTAACTGTGAAGTTGGCACGACAGACATGTCGCCGAGGTTTTCTTTTAAAGTGCCGGAGAGTTGGTCTGTTTCCTAAACATATTCTTGGTTTCACAGGCTCAGCTCTAGAATTGGTTGTCGGTGATAGCCCTTTCAATAATGAAATGCTGAAAGTAATTGAAAGGTTTAGAAGAGGTACTTTAAATGTAGAAATAAAGGCTACTATATGGCGCATAGGATTGTTAGAGAAGAAGAAAGTGAAATGTATGGACTTGGCTTTTAATTTAATGCCTGAGGTGGTAGTTAGAAATTATATTTCCACAATGAATAATCTTCGAGAGGGTGAGTTTTTTAAAAATAAATATATTTTAGATAGAAAGTTCCAAGCTTTATATTCTACACAAGGTTTTGGTTTATTTAATTTGACTGGTACTGTTGCTGTTACTAATTTGACAGATGTGCAAATTCCACACGATAGTTTACAATTGTTATCTAGGGGAGATAAATTTGCTATAGGTGTTAGTCGCAAGGAAGATTTGCCAATGTTTGATCTCATAAGTGATCTAGAAAAGGTGTTTAGTAATGTGGATACAAATAATGCTGATAATGTAAGGACTAACTGTGTGAATGTTATCACAAATCATGTACGCTGTTTAAGTGCTGCTCCCAGTTGTAAAGTTCAAGAGGTACAGCGGTGTTTCAGTAGGACTCGTAAGTTTCTTAAAGAACATCCTGATATTGTAGTGTGTAAAAGTGATGAAGGGGGTAACACAGTTATTATGAAGAAAGCTGAGTATGTTAATAAGATGATAACATTGCTTAATGATGGTGAAACATATTCTAGATCAGCTAGGGATCCTTCATCAACTTATCGACTTAAGGTCAACAAAATTGTGGATGAGCTACTTACGTTAGGTTTTATTGATGCTCGGGTAAGCTCCAAGTTAAAGTCCTACACTGGTTTAGCGCCGAAGGTATATGGTCTTCCCAAGTTACACAAACCAGGAATTCCGTTACGACCTATTGTATCATAGGTCAGTTAGTTGTCAGTTATCTTAACAATATTGTGGCTGATAATAGGTTTAATGTAAAAAATTCTGTAACTTTGAAGGAGAGGTTATCTCAGAATACCATAGATGATAGCATGACTATGATGTCTTTAGATGTCCAATCATTATTTACTAAAATTCCTTTGGATTTAGCTTTTGAATTAGTAAGTAAACAATGGTCTAAATTTGGCGTTAGTACTGGGATGTCCAAACAGATGTTCCTATCGGTGTTGGAATTGGTATGTGAGGCCAGATATTTTGTGTTCGAAGAGGTAATTTACAAACAACGTTTTGGTCTTCCTATGGGGTCCCCGGTGTCTCCTGTGTTAGCCAACATGTTTATGTCTCATTTTTTAGAAAGTTGTTTTAATGAGTTAGTGAATAGCATTAGGTTCCTGGCATTTCACGTTGATGATTTGTTTTTAATTGTTACAAAAGGGGACGAACAGTTAATTTTAGATACGTTTAATTCATTTCATCCTCGGCTAAAATTCGCTATGGAGTTGGAAAATGATGGCAGTTTGTCATTCCTGGATATTAATGTCATAAGAGGGCCCAACAATTCACTTCTTAGAGACTGGTATATCAAACCAACTAGTTCCAGAAGAGTTTTACATTTCCATTCATCTCATATACTATCTCAAAAAATAAATTGTGTTAAAAATTTGATTATGAAAGTGATTGATATAAGTAGTCCATGCTTCCTTATAAAAAATAGAAAAAGATTACAAGAGTTTTTTAAAAACAATGGATACCCTGCTTAACTTGTTAATCGTTGTTGGTATAGCTGTTACAGTCAGAATCAGAGGGTTCAGACGGTAGAGGATGGTCCTGTCGCATATTTCAAGTTTCCGTTTTTTGAGGGACTTTCTCAAAGGATTCAGCGAATTTTACGGAGAGAAATACCTCGGATTCGTTTGGCGTTTTATAGTAGACACAGGGTTGGTTCGCTTTTTACTGGATTAAAGGACAAAACACCAATTCCTTTGCAGTCAAATGTGGTATATGCGATAGTTGTCAAGAATGTGATAAGATTTATTATGGAGAGACGTCCAGGTTGGTGAAAGAACGGGTTTACCAGCATGATTACAGTATTCGGACACAGAAGACTACTTCTACTGCTTTGGCCCTTCATGCTGTTCACAACCAAAATCACAGGTTTAATTTCAAGGAGGTCAAAGTGTTGGCTCAAGAGTCGGATGAGCAGAAGCGACGGACATTAGAGATGTTATATATTAAAAAGGACCCCTATTCTTTAAATTTTAGAAGTGATATTGATATCACTAATGTATATTCAGGTTTTATTGTTTAGTAGGTTTTTATGGTTATGTATACGAATGTGTAATTTTTTTGTATAATTTTTTGTTTATGTTTAAATAATAGATAGTGCCATATGTTATTAGTTATAGAATTTTTGGTTAGTTACATTTGCTTGTCGCGTGATAGCACCACTGTTTTTAGATTTATTTGTGGATAGTTACCGTTGGTTGTCGCTAGATAGCGCCACCTATGTTTTTTAGATTTTTGAAGTTTCTTTGTTTACAAGTAGGTTATATGACTGTTTCCATTTTTTATCAGACTGAGTTTTATAATAATTTTATTTACCTATTTGTTTTCACTCTAGTCTTGTTATTTCTTTTTTAAANAGTGGGGTATCAAATGAAAGGTATTGAAGAGTAGATTACAAATATATATACCACTTGGGGGAAGTGTTTAATTTTTGGCGCCATTTTGTCAAAAAACATCGAAATTTTTTTTTGCATTTTTAAGAATTTTAACCAGCAATAGTAAAGAAGCATTTTATTGCATTGTTTTCATGTTAAAGGCATGAACAGTTTTAAATAATAAAATAATCACTTTAATATAGTATCATACATTATCGGCTCTATTTTCCTAATCTCCTTTTGTCCCATGCTCGATTAGATGTAAAATGTGCGGCCGATGATCTAAACACTATAGGAGTGTTTTTCTATAACTGGTCAGACGCAAGTTACTGATTTTGTGCAGTTTAATGAAGGTATTATATAATATAAACTCTCCTTTTTATGGAAATAGTAATTGTTTATGGTCTTATTAACTAATAAAAGAAAGGGATATTTAGGGACAGAGGAATACAACTAACTCTGTACTTAGACAGCAAGTGTCTAAGCCTGTCTATTCCGTACATAAAAAGTCCAGTCATGCACTGTGACTTATTGAGCGAATTTTCAAAGAAATCTGCGTATTATTGGCTTATGATAATATAGAAAAATGTTTGGTTTAGAATTTAGATGGGTAAAAAAAGAGTTTGGGTACATAGGGGTACGGGTACAAACGTCAAAATAGTATTAACCCTTCAAGATGCATGTCGATGGAAAGCTTTTTATGAGGACAGTAATAATTGTTGTTATATTCACTTTTATCATATTTTCATATAAAAGGGGGGTAAAATGGAAAAAAAAAGTTTGGAACGAAGTTCCTTATGGCACGTTCTGGATCCCGGGAGTGAATTAGAAAAAACTACCATAATCACCGTCACAAAATAACCGTCACGAAATCTACCGATGACAATAACTTGATTAAAAGTTCACCGAGTTAGTTGAAGTTGAAATTTGGTACACATGTTCATTTTACCAATGCCCAGGCTATGTCCGTTGGACAACGTTATCCGCCCAAGCGTTCACGCGCAACGCTCGCGTAAACGTAAGCTTCAAAAATGTTAAGACGGGAAAAAGTGTTATTAAGGAAGCCTTTTACTTGACTTGTTTTGTTTATTTTTCTTCNTTTATATACGTGGTGCTACCCAAAAGTTCCCGGACTCAGTGTGTAACTTTACTCTTCTAACTACTGTAGTACATCGATTTGCCGCTAGGTTTCGGTGCTAGTACTTCTCCCAAACCCCTCCTATCGTTTTCGGATTTTTTTGTCTTGTCAGTGAGGTGATATCTGTGTTACTGTTAGTTGTGTTCTGCTATAGGGTAATGAGCAGAGACCTTCAACATGTAGCATTTATTTTTACGAAATGTGGCACTATAAAGTGTGGCAATATGGCACTTATTTTGGCCAAATGTGGCATTTATTTTAGCCAATGTGGCACTATAAAGTGTGGCAATATGGCACTTATTTTGGCCAAATGTGGCATTTATTTTAGCTAATGTGGCATTTATTTTTCAACTTTCAATCCCCCCCCCCCTTTCCATTGTAAAAGGGACATTCAATCGTGCAACTTGTGTCATATTAACTACTTTATATACGGTATTTACAATAACCTATAATGATAATTACCCACATTGACCTGTGATGAGTAGAGTTCGGATCTATATGCACTTAAAAACCTTAATATATGCACTTGAAAATTGCAAAATATGCACTCAAATATGCACTTATCCCAAATATATGCACTCAAATATGCACTTATCCAACATTTTTGCACTCATGTATGCACTTATTTCTAATATATAAAGTCCTATAGGCAGCTATATTGTATATTTAATAGTGCTAAGTAAAGTGCATTTCGAGGGTTTAAAATACCTAACAACCTGGTATTTGAAGATTAGGCTGGGAAATACCACCAAAAATAGAGTTATTGACTATATTTTTAAAGCAATTAGTTTTTTTTTTATAAATTATTTAAATACGAATAAGAACGAAAATTTGTCTGAAAAACAAAGACGCTTAAAATTTTGTCTGCGGTTGGAAAGAACTATTTTGAAATGTGAAAACGTTGTCTCAACGTCGCACGACACTGCTGGAACATATTTTAGGGCAGTGACGTCAGCTGGGGTCAGATTTTCTATTTCGTCTCTACACTACACCGCCCCTTCCAGGATTCGGGTGACATTCTCCACAGTGGTCCAGCCTGGATTACGGTGAAGAACAGCGTCAATTTTATGTCCAAGTCTTTCCCCGGACCCGGCAACCCTTACTCCTCTCTTTAAGTTCCTCGAGGAGAGCTACAGCTTTCATTAGGTCTTAACCCGAAGTCTCCAGTTTTTAAATAATATTTAGAAAGACCCCGAAATTAGCTTTAATAAATGCCAATCTATTGAATGACTTGGCTGTTTGAAGTGAAAAAAATATCAATAATGCATCTTTTTAAGAATGGATTTGGATTCTATGGCTAAAAATAATAATTTTTTTCTTTCTTGATTTTTCTTCTTAAATCCATTAGTTTCGCTGTAAAATGGACNTCAACTTCTTCGGTAGATCGTTCTGATTCTCTTTCGGTGTCCTCTCAAGGTTCTTCGGGGACAAAAATTCAAAATAATTTAGCCGAATACGATATTTATGACTCTTGCGATATGTATGATTTGATTGACATAAGTGCCCTGAGTGAAGTTTTATCAAAAATGACAGTGTGCAAGTTCTGTTCAGGGAAAGTAAAGACATCTGTTATACGAAGATTCGGATTGGCAAGTAAGTTTCAAATCATTTGCGATAATTGTTGTAAACAAGAAAAGTTTATGAATTCAAAGTTATTTTCGATGGAAATATCAGGAGAAAAGCGTCAGATGTACGATATAAATCTTCGATTCGTGTATGCCTGCCGTTCTATTGGAAAATATCGAAATGGGGGAGAGACGATTTGTGGAATAATGAATATTTCTTCTCCCCCTACGACATGGATTTCGTACGAGAAAGCGTTAGCTTTGACAGCACAAGTTGTGTGTAAGAGATCTATGAAGCAGGCTGTTGAAGAAGCAGTAATAGAAAACGAAGGAAGCAGGGATTTGGCCATTGCACTAGATGGCACCTGGCAGAAAAGAGGACATTCGTCACTCAATGGAGTCGTCGCAGCAACGAGTGTTGATACTGGCAAAGTACTAGATGTAAGTGTGATGTCTAAATATTGTAGGTGCCGCAACAAAACTGAGGGCAAGCATGATAGTAGTTGCACCTCAAATTACACAGGAGTAAGTGGTGGCATGGAAACAGAGGGTGTCCGAGAGATTTTTCATAGATCTGAAAGTGAGTATGGAGTAAGGTATGTGAAGTTCCTTGGCGATGGGGACAGTAAAGCGCATAAAACAGTCCTATCAGACGCACCGTATGGGGAGGACTGCTTAGTCGAAAAACTTGAATGTGTCGGCCATGTTCAAAAACGTATGGGGTCCCGACTGAGGAGGCTGAAGGCAGAAAACAAAAATAAGAAGCTAAGCGACGGCAAGTCACTTGGTGGCAGAAATAGGCTATCAGATGTAGCTATTGATAAGCTTCAGACCTTTTATGGGTTAGCTATACGAAGAAACTCCCACAATCTTGAAGAGATGAAGAAAGCAGTTTGGTCAACTTATTTTCATGTTTCTTCCTCCAACAGCGACCCAATGCATGATATTTGCAGTGAATCATGGTGCAAATATAAGATACAAACAGTAAAAGGTGAAGTTTATGATCACAATAAACATTTTCATTTAGACTCGGCTATAATGAACTTTATCAAGCCCATTTTTAGGGATCTTGCCCATCCTAACCTTCTAAAAAAATGTCTTCATGGTAAAACACAAAATGCCAATGAAAGTCTAAATAATGTCATTTGGACAAGGATTCCAAAAAATACATTTGTCACTTTGGAGACATTGAAGTTAGGAGTTCTTGATGCGGTTGGATGCTTCAACGATGGCTACATCTTTCGATGCAGGACCCTAAGCGAGTTAGGAATCCAACCTGGAGGATTCTGTACTGAAGCAATGCTCAAGCTTGACAAAGCAAGAATCAGAAATTCGGATTATAAGTCTAATATTATAGTGCAAAAAATAAGAAAGTCAAGATCCAGAGCTAAAAAAAATTTAGAAGAACAATTAAACCAAGCGGATGCCATTGCAGGCACGTCGTATGGACCTGGCTTGTATTAAATTACATATATTTTTATAAAAAGTATTTTCTTTAATAAATAAAGTATTCTTATTTAATTTTATAAATTTATTTATGTCAAAAACCCTCTTTTTTAAGTATACATGCACTAGCATTGTGGGACTTAGTCTGATGGTCTAAATTTCTCTCATAACGGCTGGAGTTGCTGTATTCAACATTTTTTTTAGACCACTTCTACTCATCAGAAACCAATGGGAATGGTCTTGATTTACTCCTAATGGAGTCTATTTTTAATTAAGCAAATAAAAAAAAAATCAATTTTTTCAAAAAAATGTGACTCGCANATTCAAAACTACTCAATAAACTTTTGAAATACAAATTCATTACACCACAGGAAAAAACTAAATTAAATAGTGACCACAGTAATTTACCCAGAATGCATGGTCTTTTAAAAATTCATAAAAACAATCACCCCCTCCGCCCTATAATCGATGGTAGAAATTCACCCACTGAAAAATTATCAGCCTTTATCAACCCCACACTTGACAGTGCCAATAAAAACAATCCCTACGACGTAATTAATTCTGAACAATTAAAAAATAAAATTAAAGATATTCATATCGAAGAAGACGAAATGTTAATTTCGTTTGATGTTAATTCACTTTTCACTAGCATCCCTTTAGATGAATTGTATAGAATTATTAATATAAATTGGGAACAAATAGAACCCCATACGAAAATCAAAAGTAAACAGCTATATTTAGAAACACTTAAATTTTGTTGTGCGAACAGTTACTTCATTTATAATGGTGATTATTTTAGACAAATTAATGGACTAGCGATGGGGGGTAAATTATCCGTTAATTTAAGTGGCATTTTTTTGAATAACCTTATTAATAAAGCGATTGATAGTTTGAATGAAAAACCAAAAATCATTTATAAATATATTGATGATCTTATTTTAATAATTAAAAAGAACAACCTCGATTATACTTTAAACCATTTTAATAACATTAACAATAAAATATCCTTTACATTTGAAAAAGAATTAAATAACTCATTAAACTATTTAGACATATCCATTATTAGAAAAAACAATGGATCTATCACTACAAAATGGTATTCGAAAGAGTTAAAAAGTAATAGAATATTAAACTATAATTCAAATCACCCTAAGCATACCATAATTAATATAGCATCAAATATGATACAAAAAGCAATCCAAACAACAGATAAAGAATATTTAAAAGAAATAAAAACCACAATTTTTTCAAAACTGATTGAAAATCTATATCCAATTAATCTAATTAAATCAATGTGGTACAAATGTATAAATAAAATAGACAATATTAATTCCCCAATTACCGTAGAAAGAAATAAACCAATGCAACAATATTTTACAAGCATCACATATGTCAAAGGACTCTCCGAAAAATTGCAAAATATAATGAAGAAAAATGATTGCGACCATATAAAAATTGCCCACAAACCAAACGATAAAATGCAAAAACTATATAGCAATATGAAAGATAAAATCAATAAGGAAAACAGATCTGATTTAATTTATAAGATCGAATGTAAAAATTGCGACAAATCATACATCGGAGAAACTTCTCAAAAACTAAAAAGTCGACAATATCACCATATTAATGATGTAAAAAATGGCAGTAAAAAAACTGGCCTTGCCGTACATAGTTTTAACACTGGTCACAATTTTGATTTTGATAATACAAAAATTCTTGGTTATGAAAAAAACACTAAGAAAAGAAGAATTTTTGAGTCCTTTTTCATTCTAAAAAATCTTAATTCCACGGTAAATCATAAAACAGATGCAAGCGACATTCACAAAAATTACAATTTAATTTTTAGAANTTAAAATTAAATTATAGATAGTAATTATTTGAATTTCAATGCTAAAATTAAATGGGAGAATCAGCTGGAAGCTGAGTCGTGTATTGAATGGTATTGACAAATGATGTATTTAAATAATAGATTACTTAATCTACATTTAGAAATTATTATTTCATTTTTAACTTGTTTGTTTCTTTTACTAATGCATCACTATGGCAACCGTAGTTGATGTTATATGATATGTGTGAAGATGACATTAAACATTTAGACATGAAACAAAAGTTAGTAAATGAAATGTGTATTCGCACTAACCTTATTTACGTGTGCTTTATCTAGGTCTAGGGCAACACTGGAGGGAATCATGAGAGTTCATGATTCCCTTGTTTACTCATTACTCCCTGTTCCACCCGTCCGGGTGCAATGAGCTACTTCCCTCCCTGTAAACTAGGGAGAAAAGTTCACTTTTTCTCCCCGCTGGAGGTAAAAACTATTTCCCACTTTAGTTTTCTTCTTGCTACGACTTAGAAAGGTTTAGAAACTTCTTTACGCCTCTAATTGTGTACTGGAATGTTTCATTATTAATTGAATTATTTTTTTAAATTTAAATGACACTTTCTTGAATTATTTTAGACATTAGACCTGATGGAAAACCTTTACGATTCACCGTGGTATCACTGCGATGAGAAGTTTAAGAAAAGTCTCCTGATTATGATGGCTAAGGCTCACAAACCTCTTGAACTCAAATCTAACTTCCTCAAACACCCTCTTACACTAAAAACTTTTAATGATGTGAGTTAATTAAATAAGATGGTAAACTATATTATTTAAGATAGGTTTATAAGACTCCTAGTACCCATTTCTTGAATTTTTTATCTTTTTCATGGCTAGCTCTCAACGCCTTCTCGCTTATTATTAGCTATACTATACACAGGTCATGCAAAACCCTGGCCTCTTTTACTTCATGCATATATTCTATAGTGACTCACTATGGTTCATTTGGTTTTAACCAGGGGACACCTGATCAGAGGCGATATAGTCCAGGCGGTAACAACATTATCAGATATAAATGAATTTTGAGAAACTTAGCAAATAGACTTTTTTACTACGTTTTTATTAGCTTGCTTTCTTGTTTGTTTGTTTGTCCAGCACAAATCTTGCGATCAATTTTTAAATTACTTCCCGAATAGTTAGGCATTTGAAACTTTTAGAATAGTTCAGAACACGACGACAATGCATTATTTTAATACTTTTAGCCATTTTAAAGCAGAATTTAATTCGTTGTCATAAAATGTTGCTGAGTGGAAAATTAGTTTGGAAAAAACCCGCAAGTTATTTTATTTGTTTTGACATGTCCCATATTTACGATCTTCATTTTACGGTATTCAAATTTGTGATTTTTTATTAAGAGATAAACATTGAATGTCAGCGATACAGGAAAAGTAAACATGAAATAAATTAATTGACGTGTAACAATCAGGTTTGGTGTTGGCGAGATCCGCTGTACTAAGATTTGTCCTTTTAAAGGTTCAAGATCAGCTCTCTAGATGGTTGTCATTTATGTGAAGTAAATATATTCGGAACTTTTTTTTCACTAACATTATATATAAAAATAACAATTATATATCACCATTATTGCATAATGATTCAACAGAAAATTTAAAAACGTGGTATATAAAAAGTTCTTTTTATCTTGTAATTATTAAAAAAAAAATTCAATTTTTAAATTTTTGGTAGTTTTATTACTACGGAAAGATTAAATTTTAAATAATCCAAATTACAATGATCAATAACTACGGGCGACATACAGAGAAAAATACACCCCCGCACCGGGAA
>KZ651878.1:210261-222406 GCA_001010745.2 Gerris buenoi
CCCAAGATTCCCCAAATCGGCCTGTATACAGCTGTGTCTCAAAATAGAGGACTGAAGATGGAAATTGTAATAAGAGAAAACTTATGAAATGAAGAAGAATCCATAATTGGTGCATTTTTTTTATCAAAATATAGAAAAGACTTTAATTATATGTGCCAGTTTTTTCCATTTCTATACATGATGCCCCGTATAGGGGAATCCAACCTATCAATATCTTACTTATCACACACATCGTCTAAAGTTCAATAAATACTGTGGCATGTTACACAGTTTTTATTAGCAGATGTTTATGTGTAGTGATGCGATATATTAATAATTGACCGAGCGGAATTGGGCAATTATTCAACTTAACTCAAGGTGTCAAGATTGTCGAGGGGACGCCTTATCCGATTTCTACTGAAAAGCGAACGTTATAGTCTGTCAGTAAGACTTGATTGCGGCCGTCGAGGTGTGATGACGAAACAATTTCACAGCAGTGTCCCGCATTCAACTCCCGATCTAATAACGCTGTTCAGCGGGACTCAGTTTTCGCGAGAAGAACGAGATTGCATCTCTTTTACCCTTAACTTCTTGCTCAAGAGCAGTGCTTAGAGCCAGGCTTGAAGCGTCGATGGTGACGTACAACTGAGCTTCCGCGAATGGATGAGCGAACATGGCGGCTTGCGTGAGTGCTTCCTTTGAGCGTCGGAAGTCGCCCTCTGATTCATTCGTCCAGGGAACGGGCCGATTGGCTTTTGCAGGATCATTTTAGAAATTCGTTTAGGAATACTGGGGGAAAATTCCCAATTTTAAGAGAATGGTAACCAACCATTGGTGGTGGGTGATAGAGAATTTAGAAAATATTCTCAGTAGACTGTAGGTGGAGGCGAGTATCGGCGTGAGTTATGACCAGAGGTAAAACATATAAGAAAGTAATATTACGAATACAATAGGATGATAGCTAATGATGGCAGACTATTTCAAGTGGTTTTCAGAGTTGTATTAACAAGAGTAGGTGTGGGAGTGGTGATGGAAAGGCGGCACTCTTTTAGTTTGGTACCCCCCTACTTCATTGCAAATTTAAGAAGACCTGGGTGGGTAAATGAGTGGGAAATAGTAATGACTTGCCTAGTTGAACAGTTATTACTATGCCGAACAAATTTAAACACCTAGGTAATCTTAAATTTACAATGAAATGGGTCAGTAATTAATAATATACAGTAAAACTTGTCTAAGGTGGAACATGTGTAAGCCGGAAACCTGCAAAGGTAGAAACTTTTTCTCGGAACGGAGTTTTCTTTTTCTAAGTAAAACACCCTCTATAAGCTGGAAACCTGCTAAGGTGGAATTTTTTTTCTGGAACCGAGGCCTTCCAGCTTAGGCAAGTTTTACTGTATAATGAGTGGATTTCACATACTTTAAGAAAAGACTGACCCACTTTGTCCAAATAACTACAACGATAAAGGGATATTTAGTCTAATGTACATTGAGACAAAGGAACATCACACTTTTATATACAAAACTGTGATGTTCCTTTGTCCCAATGTACATTAGACTAAACATTTATTTTTCTTAACAGTTATTTAATCAAAGTGGGATACGACGGGATAAGTCAGATACGACTTATTTACAGGAAGATATGAGTGAGCGATACTAGGTTATTTTCATTCATTTTAATATCTTCAAATTTTAAAATATAAAATATCTCAAACAAACTTTCACAAAAATTACAATTCACATTTTAAGAACCTCACCTTTCATTCATTGGAAAAACTCCCTCTCATCTAATTATCCATTTAACAGAATTACACTTTAATTTAGACCTTTCTATCACTCTAAAACTCAACTTATTTTAATTTCATTTAGAAAAATCTCTAATATTTTTTTCTGTCATCGAAATAAAATGTAATCAATGTTTATTTTGACATATAACAGGTCATTCAATTAAAAAAAAAAATCCCCAAGAAACGATACATAATACTCCCTTTGTCTATGACATTAGAGAGGTGTTTCTCACTTTTCCATTTTAATTCCTGCCCTAAATTAATTTAATTAAATAATCCTAGATTATTCCTTTTTCTTAAGGGGTACAAAACTAAAAGAGGTGGCCCTGTACGCCTCATTTAGTTTGGTACCCCCTTATCTTTCTTCTTCTCTTTCTTTCCCCTTTCTCAAACCCACACAAAAGCCCCACTGCTTTTGAAAATTCCCCTATTAAGATTTTTAAATAAAATACCATTTCAACATGTATTTAAAAAAAATAAACGGGGGATACCAAACTAAAGTATTGCCACATGGCGCCTATTTTAGGTTGGTACCCCCCCCCCCCCCCCCCCCCCCCCCCCAATCTAAAATAGGAAAACTCTTTTACCAAACTAAAAGAGTACCGGCAAGGCTATTGTCCTATACTCGAGACTAGCCCGGACTCGGCTACATCTTCGAGTTGCCCTTCCACACTTCTTTGTTTCTTTAAGATATTATCTCTCTGATACCTTTTGATATAAACCTTGGCTTGAAATTACATTCTTCTATAATACTATGGTTTTTTTCATTATCTGTCATTTTCTATGTAACGTAATTTTTGCTTATTAAAACCTATATTACTTATGTTTTGCTTATATCACCTTTAAACCCCCATAAGCTCTTAACCAGATACCTGTGGCCAAGCGACTCTCCTGATTAAGCTGCTATATAAGTTAATGGTGCCAGAAACTTGTGAAGAACGGGGATGGTAGTTAGCTTTTCCATTCTCATAATCGCACGAACTCTGTTGGAGGATGGCTTGACTCCTATATATAAACACTTTATTTACGTCTGGATAAGAGATATGGTCGCAGTACGTCTGGATAAGACGCAGTACGTCTGGATAAGACATATGATAGCAGTAGTTTACTACTGAGGTACTGTACTTTACTAAGGTTACTCAAGAGAATCGGTGCCATCTTACCCCGATCAAGAAGCATTTAAATGAGAGAAAAGGAGATGTGTTATAGTGACATTAATTTTATGTTGCTTTGACAGGTGGCAATCCTTGAGTACGATTTATTTAGTTTATGATTGTTCCCGAGATGGTTTTTAGTTCTAAGTTAATAATGCGTTCTAAGAAGAAGTTATTACGACTTTTTTCCTCTAACTTTGTTTCACAGTTAATATCCTACTCTTTTTTTCTCACTGGGGTTGTTTGTTTAAAAAACTCATTTAATAATATAGAAAAATACCAACACCTAATAAAACATAACGTTTTATAAAACTTCTGTACGAATTGAAACCATAAAGTTTATTATTCTAGTATTATTTACTTATCAAACTATCAGAATTATAAATGTGGTTTGGTTTTGTTTATCTTGAATTTTATAAACCTCTTTATTAAATCTTTGTATTGACTAAAATATAAGTTTGATAATGCTGGCCAAAAAGCAGATGTATAGAAGTTTTGCAAATAAATACTTAATAAATCTTTGATATTTCGTTTTGTTTATATTCAATTCCATTTATTTATTACAAAATGCATTTCCTTCTAGCTTTATCTGAAGCTTTATTTATAAGCTAAGATTACAAAATTAGTTATTTTTCTACTTAGGTTTTATCGAACTCATCACAGTGAATAGAGAATAAAACTTAAAAAGTAATCTCGATCAATTAATTCGTCAACAGACTGCATTAGGCAGAATAGCTTGTTTTCTAGTTGATTCCGCATTTTCTGCGTCAATCCAAAAATTGGATTTCATAGGTTATTAAGATCAATATTAATAATAATATCTTCATAAATTAATATTTTATTAAGATATAATATAATACCCACTAAAAATTAAAAAAAAACAAAAACTTTTTGTCGCACTGCATATGTAAGCAAACAAAATTTCCATTTTATAAAAAGCTGAAATTTTATTGGCCTATCATGAGGTATTTCCATGAATTATTAAAAAATGTAAGGATAGTTATAGGATAGTTGAGGGGGTGGGGCTTTTTATGGTATATGGATTCTCTGTCAGGTGCCATTTATTTTATATTTATAATATAAATGCATGAAGATAATAAAAATGAATATGGAACCAACCTTACGTTACTTTCAATGACCCATACAAATATAAATATCAGCACTCTTTTAGTTTCGTACCCCCCCCCCNTTGAGTCTTACGATTACTTGAGTAAAATTACTTGAGTCTTACGATTACTTGAGTAAAATTACTTGAGTCTTACGATTACTTGAGTACTGTTTAGTTGAAATTTGGTATACATGTTCTTTTTACTAATGCTCAGGCTAAGCTTGTTGGACAGCGTTATGCATGCGTTTATGCGCAACGCTCACGTTAAATTTAAAATGAGACTTTTGGGTGGGAAAAGATTCATCCTTCATCTATTCGATGAGACAAGCATTTTTTAAATAATTTTGTTGACTTGTTAGTATGTTGGATGGATATTCAGGTGTAAATAAGTTAAAATGATTATTTCATTTTCCTTGAAACGTTTTTAGATTGGTATAACCAATTATATAAAAAAGATTGGTGTGTGAATCTATCCAAAAAAACAGTACCCATAAATATAATTAATCTATTAAGCTTAGGCCATAATTTCAATTTAACACCTTTTAACCTGGACAATTCAATCCTTAAAATTATCGTTGACATAGAATTTTTATTGAATAATTTGGATTCCCCGGAGAACCACAAATCTTTTTTAAGAAATAATTTTATAAACTCTATTACTAACCACCAATCCACATATAAAAAGAAATTAAATAAAAACTTATTAAACAAACAAATAATGCAAGACATAAGAAAACTTAAATCATTCATTAAAAATAACCCCGAATTAATTATCATAAAAACTGATAAAAGTAACAAGACAATTATAATGGACAAATCAGACTATCAATCAAAAATGGAACAACTGTTACAAGATAAAGATATCTACCGAAAACTCAGAAATAACCCATTAAACGATATCAAGAAAGAATATTCAAAACTACTCAATAAACTTTTGAAATACAAATTCATTACACCACAGGAAAAAACTAAATTAAATAGTGACCACAGTAATTTACCCAGAATGCATGGTCTTTTAAAAATTCATAAAAACAATCACCCCCTCCGCCCTATAATCGATGGTAGAAATTCACCCACTGAAAAATTATCAGCCTTTATCAACCCCACACTTGACAGTGCCAATAAAAACAATCCCTACGACGTAATTAATTCTGAACAATTAAAAAATAAAATTAAAGATATTCATATCGAAGAAGACGAAATGTTAATTTCGTTTGATGTTAATTCACTTTTCACTAGCATCCCTTTAGATGAATTGTATAGAANGGGGGGGGGGGGGGTTATTGCACACTACTAAGAGCGCGAGAGGGGTTCTCTTTACATAGAAGATTATGGTTAGGTTAGGTCAAAAAGTACTAACCTTAACCTCAACTAACCATATATTTACGAAATTAGACCTAGTTCGAGCATACAATCAAGTACCAATGAAACCCAAAGACATCCAGAAAACCGCCATGATAACTTCTTTTTCTGCTTAATAGTGGCTAGACTATGCAATGCTTCATGGACGAGGTATTAGTGGCAACGAAAACGTCTACGCTTACATCGACGGTGTTCTTAACACGTCGGAGAACGAAGAAGACCACCTGCAGACCAAAGGAATACGGTTTGTATCAACAAATGACAATTTGGGCAGGGCAATCTGACCTTTCAAGGCTGCGAGATATCTGTAGAAGGAGTCAAGCTATACTCCGACAGAGTTCGTGCAATTATGGGAATGGAAAAGCCAACTACCATCCTCGGTCTTCGCAACTTTTATTGCAGCTTAAGGAGAGTCACTTGGCCACAGGTATCTGGTTAAGAGCTTATGTGGGTTTAAATGTGATATAAGCAAAACCTACGTAATAAAGGTTTTAATAAGCTAAAATTACGTTACATAGAAAATGACTGATAATAAAAAAAAAACAATAATATTAAAGAAGAAGGTAATTTCAACACAAGGTTTATATCAAAAGGTATCAGAGAGATAATATCTTAAAGGCTTGTGTCGAGTATAGGACAATAGCCTTGCCAAACGTTAAACGTCCTGGTGCTCAGGGGTCGCTGAAGAATCTGTGAGAGGCTGGCGGCCGTTAATGATGTAATGATGCCTCTCAAACAATCTTCATTCATCAGTCCTTGATGTGTCCGCAGAAGATAGACGAGTATTCTCCTTATGGTACATATTTGCCGTTCAACGACCCCATTCATATGGGATGCATGGGGAACATTAAACTGAAACTCACATAATCCATCTGCCAAACATTTTTTTTTTTTTTACAGATTTTACATTTGTCCCCATATCGGAACGTAACACTTTAACCACTTCTCTACGGCAAATAAATCGCCGGAGCGCATTTATGAATGAATTAGTATCCACTGTGTCTAAGATATCTATGTGAACAGCCCTAGACGCACAAGACAAGTGAATACAAATTTGCCTGTTTGACATAGAAGGGGCCAAAAACATCGACCGCGCTAGCCGTGAAAGGGGGTGCGGGTTCTAACCTTTCTCTCGAAAAATCAACCATTAATTGAGTTTAGAACCCGCCTATTAATTTCTTACATGTAATGCAGTCTTTAACATATCTAGAAACCACAGATGATAGTCCTATTACCCAGTAACCTCGATTCCTAACTTCATTAATTGTTACTCCCCTTCCTTGGTGATAGACGCTTTCATGACAGTGTTTTACTATGAGGTTGGTAACGTCTTTTATATATATCGTCATTTCGTTAAAAAGCTCTTTAAGAGCTAAGTAATTGTTGTTATGTAAAGTATTGTCATATTTTTATTTAGGAGGGAGGTAAATTTAGGATATTTGCTAATTATCTTATCAAAGAGGAGGGGGAAATAAGTGGAAGGGATAGAATCTAGATATTCTCGCATAGTAAAATAATTCCAATGTATCTCAACGGTAGTTTATAATTTTATCAAATTAAAATAACACTCCATAGCGAAGCACGGGTATCCAGCTATGTATGTATATACATTAACATTTCTATAGTTTCTTTCTGTTTGACCAAACTCACTTGATGTAATTAATATTTTCGTTGTTGGGGCTGAAAAAAAAGAACAATAAAAAAGGTCTGCTAAATTAGTGTGGCACATAGCTTCCGCACGTCCTATTTCGTATATTTTATTGATTTTATGCTTTTACTACTGGTTTTTGGTTTCTGCACAAAGTACAAAAAGAAACCTTATATAACGGCTCTGTCTGTCTGTCTGTCCGTCTGTCTGTCTGTCCGTCCGTTGGCTTGTTTCAACTCATAAACTACTATAGCTAAAAACATAAAATTTGGCACACAGGTACATCTCGGCATTTTAGACTACTGGACATATTTTGGTGTTTTTACACTCAATACTTTCAAGATGGCGGCCCTGCCATTATGGCGGGTGACCAAAAAAAAGTTTTTAGCTACCATGGCATGTTATACATCAATTTAAAGGCCTTGAAGTGTAGAAAAAAAATATGCAACTATAAAAATTTTACACTTGATATTTTCAAGATGACGGCCAATATGGAGGGTGCCTAAAAAAAGTTTTTAGTCACCATGGCATGTTATACATCTATTTGAAGGTCTTAAACTGTAGAAAATGAATTTGTAATAATTAAAATTCCACACTGAATATTTTCAAGATGGCGGCCAATATGTTGAGGGACTAAAAAAAGGTTTTCAGTTACCTTGGCATGTTATACATCTATTTAAAGTTCTTAAAGTGTAGAAAAAGAATATGCAACTATTAAAATAACACACGTAATATTTTCAAGATGTCGGTCAATATGGTGGGCGACTAAAAAAAGTTTTTAGTTACCATGGCATGTTATACATCAATTTAAAGGTCTTGAAGTTTAGAAAAAGAATATGCAACTATTACACTTAATATTTAAACTTAATCTACAGAAACCGGCGATTATCGCCCCACGTAATTACGTGAAGGGAGAATGACAACTAACACAATAAATATATTTCAGAAAAGAGAATGACAACTAACAGGAGAATGACAACTAACATAATAAATATATTTTTTGGAAAGAAAGCAATTTGGCAATAGCATAGATTATTCATATACATTATGTATTTATCTAAGAGTATCCCTGCGGTCATTGTAAGGATAAGAATAAAAATCATAGTCATAATTTTCAAGATATTTTATTTTGTACAATAATTTGAAATTAAGTTTTCTGAAGGTAACATTCAATTGTAGAGAAATATTGACGGTATCATTATATTAAACACAATCTGATATTGGTTTTATTCCCAATGATGTCCGGGACATAAGCAACGTCCTTCATAAAAGTAAGTTAGCGCTGAAAAAGAAAAACAAGTTATAAAATTAATTAAAGGGAAACAGATATAAAATAACTGTAGAAGTTAAAAGCTGATATCTACAGATAGGGTGATGTTTACTATATTAAACACATTCATATATTTAACTAGCTTTCACCACTCGGGGCTCATACTAGGTATTTGTGGCTATGATTTCTCAAACCATGTAGGCCTAGCTATTAAATTAAATGCCTAAATAGTTTTGTTTCCAAAGCCTCCTAGGAATAAAATCAGGACTATATTACACATCATTAATTCCATTACTAAGAATATTTATAATACTCTCCAAATCATAGTTTGGAGTCTATCTATACCTATATTTAAAAAATAGGCAATAGAAACTAAGGAGTATAATAATAACTAACATGCAAAAAAAAAAAAAATGAGAAAACAAACGTAGACAAAACCAATTAAACTGGGAAGTCATAGAACAATCATCAACCATGATGGTGCATTAATTTATTTACCATCAGTCTCTTCTCTAAATACGGCAGTTGCTCCAGTAAATAATTAATAACTCTATTTTTAGCACAAATTAATAAAATAATTATTACTCGATGTATAAGAGCATTAGTGTGAGGTTTAGGCAACCCAATCAGAAATTAAATCGGTCAACAATTGCGGACGCCATAAGTGGTTAGTCAAATTTCTTTTAAAAAAATGAAAATTATGTCTATTTAAGGTAAAACCGATGGAGGAACGACAAAAAGTCATAAGACCAAAGTTGTAGATCTTTTAAAATCAGTTGACGCTTGCGCAATCAGCTTGTCGATACAACTTACCGTTTAGTCACAATAAGCCTCCAAAAAAAAACTTTCAAGTGCGTCCGCCATCTTTAATTTTTTAGGGGTGGGGGAATATATTTTTTTAACCCTCCGGATTGTTCCAATCGGCTTGGGCCAATATCCGAATAAACGCAAAAAACCGCAAGTCTGTAGGTTATCTAGAAGTACTCAAACATTTTGAATAGCGAGTCTGTGGGGTTTGTTTACGGTGGGTCGACCTTTTTTTTTAAGTTATTTTTTATATAATATTTTTTTTATAAAATTGTTAAAAGTCGACCAAGAAGTCATGAATAAAGGACAAAATGAAAGCTTAGCTTCGTTTAAAGTCGGAATTTCCGAGTATTGCCAAAGTCAGTATAGTCAGGTGCTTAAGACAATACCCATTTTTAGTTTGTATGACATGCGCAGGTGTGTCAAATCTCACGAATAACAACAGGAAGGTTTCCAATATGTTAGGTTTCCTGTTTTGTTTGTTTCTATATAGTACGAATTGTAGTCACAACTATCCTAACGTTTTTTGTACGCAAATCCACGGGATACGGGATAATACAAATGGAAAGGACGTTACAACTACAAATAACGGGGTTGGAACAAACCTAATATGTATATGTTATTATAAAAATGATTGCTCTCCACGATAATTAATATCTGTATGGAAAGGTACTTCTGTTGTTGAACTGCCACTCCCGCCAATGTTTTTAAAATAAAGCCAATGTTGTGTTTAAAATACAAATACACATTGCAAACGATTTCACGTCCTTGACTATGAAGAGTCTTTCTTCCTAATTTTGAATTTGTGTCATTATCCATGGTTTTATAGTCTTATTAGCTACATAAAATAAACTGACTCTACGTTTTACGGTTCAAGACTTAGGAACGCCAATATATTCTTTTTTTTTACAAAAAAATACCTTGACTGACTTTGTCAAACAACAAAAATTAAAGTAAAATAAAATAAATAAATAATTATTTCGTATTCGGGAGGGCTATTCCCCAAAAGGAACCTGTAACCCTTGAACCCTTCCTCCGGGAATTTGTTCAAAATTAACAAGTTTCTTGAACTTTCCGTTTGTCTTCTTTTTCTGATCCGACCATCTTATCTTCATCGTTTGTGTGTTTGGCCAACTGTATATGCCGGTTTCAGGCTATCTGTAGTAAACACTTTTTCTTTTGACCTTATGGTGATAGTGAACGTTTTTGTATTTCTTTTCTTTACAGGTTGTTGCAGTGGTTTTCGCACTGCATCTTCTACATGTCATCAAATCGCGATGTACAAATGATTTGTCCTTAGTGTGATGTGATAGAGGGCGTGGTTTGATCTTCTCCATGGCTGTTTTTAGAAGCAACACGAAATCATTTTCGGTGTGACTAAATTTTTGGTGTTCAAATAGTTTCTTTCTTCTTCCTTTCATATATTTTCTTCTTCATTGATAAATCGCAAATCTGTTGTGAACTGTCCGGTGTATTCTAAGTATCGCAATTGCCGTGGTGAACATTTATCCGGTATTTGTAAGAAGGCAGAACAGAGGGGCTTATGATCTGTATAGATGGTAAAGTCTCGACCTTCTAACATGTGTTTAAAATATCGAATAGCAGAATGCAGAAATATGCGGCTAATAATTCTCTATCATAAGCACTATCGTTGTTGCGTAGGTGTAAGCTTGGTAGGAAAAAATCCTAGAGGCTTAGCACCGTCCTTTTCAAGTTGATTAAGCGCAGCACCGACAGCAATATTTGAGGTTAAGGCGTCTGCCACCAAGTATATTTGGCCGTCTGGTCGAGGAAAGGCTAGTGCCGTCACATTTGAGAGAACCTGCTTACATTCTTCTAATGCTTGTACAGTATCTGTTGTCCAAACAATAGGAGTTTGAGATCATTTTTCTTCTTCGACCCTTTTGTGAGTTCTATCAGGGGTGCTTGAATTTTTGATATATTGGGTACAAATCTGTGGTAAAAATTTATAAGAGCCAAAAATCTTCTTAATTGTTGAATAGTCTCAGGTTGTTTGTAATTTCGTATGATTTAGACTCGTTCTGGTAGCGGTTTTAATCCCTCACTTGATAGTTGATATCCAAGAAATGGTAACGTGGATTTACCAAAACACACTTTGAGGCATTAAGGGCTATACCATACTGTTGTAATCGTTCAAATACCAGTCGAAGGTGTTCCAGATGTTCTTTCTCTAATTGTGAGGCTATCAGTACGTCGTCTATGTAAGCAAACACAAAGTCGAGACGAGATCCCTAAGTGCAGAATGAATAAACCTTTGGAAGGATTGTCCTGCGTTGCCAAACCGAAAGGTTTACGAACGAATTCAAAAAGACCGAAAGTAGTCCAGGCAATAGAGATCAAATAGGGACCTTACCTGGAAAAATTGATAAGTTCTGGAAATGGGCTTACTCTATGTTTTTTGGGTCGCTGAATCCATATTTTCAACTTCCCACCAAAATTTCCCAGTGCGTTCCCCCTTATTTGAACCCCCCACCTAAAATTAGTTTTTTTTTTTTTTAATTTTTGGTTTTGTTTTTGGTGGAAAATACTTAGATATTCGAAAAGTAGACAAAATTTGCAATAAAAATGATTCCTACACATTTCCACATAGGACGAACAGGGCGGCGCTGGCGCGTCTAAAAAAATGTGCCTCGGCGCGGAGGGGCTGCATGCACCAAGTAATGCAAGCCCGCTTATCCCCTCACGTCGTTTACCTTCGCTCCCCCCTCTCCACCTCCATATTTTTTATCAAAACTCTCGCTTTCCTCCTCATTTTTTCCCCTTTTTAATATCTGGAAATCCCCAACCCCCTACCTCTCCCTAAAAAATACTTATGAGGATGAAGAGGGGGACGAATTTTGCATTGAAAACCACCGGAAACAGGACATTTTTCAGTCAAATTTAAAGGTTGAAATTTTAAAATTTACAAAAAAAGAACATACGTGTGATAATGTCGCAAAGCAGTTGAAACACAATTTAATAGATCTGAGCCTATTTTTGCTCAAATTTGACCGAGAATAAGGAAAAATAAAA
>KZ651878.1:239746-262337 GCA_001010745.2 Gerris buenoi
AAACCACACGAGCAATGCAAAATGCCGTTTTCGCACGAGTTGTGTACCGTACTTTATCTACGACTGTTAGATTTTAATAGTAAATAGAGAAAAAAATATTCTGTATGTAAGTTCGTATTTCTCTCTAGATAAGGATGACATTAATTCATTAGTTGTAATTTTTGCCGAATTAATTATTTCGGAAGGCGTATTATTCTCCTCATATTCGTCATAATCACTTAAATCACTCATTGATTTTCACAAAAAACTCTATACAAACCGTAACTTTTATTAAATAAACATCAAATTAGTTATGTTAAATGTAAACAAACTCGCTAATCGTGCGTAAAGTTGAAGAATTCTTCTTTTTTACCGCTCTAGAGTGATAAAGAAGAGGAATTCTTCAAAACTATGAGACGCATGCGCAATTAATGCAGGTGCGTAAAGAATCACTGTCTACGAATCTAAAAAGAGATACAATGTTTATATCACGTATCAATCGTAGATAAAATATTTTACTGAGTCTTCAGAACTATATGACGATTTGTTGGCTACTTCCTTTGAAAGACAACCAATGATGTCAAAACTTGAAATAAAACAAAAACTATTCTTAATTTTTAGGATTAGTATTTTATTTTATTGTAAATCGTATTTTTTTATATTTATAAAAATGAAAATTTCAACATTAATGTTGTATATGAACACAAGTATATAAAGCACATTTCAGATCACAAAAAGTTAATAATAAGATCATTCTTTTCCATAAAACATTATTGTAAGGTAAATTGCATTCATAATTTTATTGTTTTTAAAAAACTTTAATTGACAACATTAATAATTATTAAACATTACTTCGCTTATTATTTTATGCAGTAAAGTAACTTAACAAGACTAGTTTGGTTTGTCAGTGAAACTATTACAAGCATGTACATGGTCATAATAGCAGTCAGTAATTTTGGCTGTTAAATTTTCAAAGATATGACGGGTAGAAAGACGTACGAGTTATTGTATTGTATATAGAATTATGTACGTAACTTCTTAGTCACGTAGAACTGATGTGTGTGAGTATCTCGGGTATGCTTATACGGAGATGTGTCCTGTTTTGTTTCGATCAGAGTTGCAGGACAAGGTCCGGTAACTCGAGGAACAAATTCATTCCTGTACGACGAATATTTTGTCGTGTTTTGGTCTTCCCCCAGAGAGAAGTGTGAGGTTTGATTACTTCTAACTCTGGTCACCTTTTCCGACGTTTTTAAATTGCCGCAAGACCTGGTGTCACTCTGGCTGTATACGTTTTGTCCACTTTCCACAAAGGAAGCGTCCGAGCGCCTTGTGGTTCTACCCTGGAGTTCGCTATGGGTTATCCCCTTTTTGTGAAGAGTGCTTGAACTTCTTCTGTCCGACTGGTTGGAAGAGTTTAGGTTTTGCATACTCTTCCTCTGCGATGTCGTCGTGGAAGATGCCAAGTTGTGAGCTTCAGATGATGCAGTTTCAGTTTTTCTGTGTAGGACTGAGTTCGTGACATCAGTGGCAGATCCAGATATAATATTATGTTTTCTGTGATGGGATTTCTGGTGGACTTCCTGAGGTTGAGAGTTTCCAGTTATGACGACTTGAAGCTCTGAAGTGCTTTTACAGCTCGTCTGTGAACTTCCGGATCTTATTTGACCTGACGACGACTGGTGTTCTTCTGAAGACACAGTCTTTACAGTACTAGAACCAATTTGACTATCTCTGTGGCTATTTTTAATATTTCTCTGGTTGCTTTGAACAACCCTATTATGTGAGGTCGATGAGGAGCTACTACGTTGTTCATGTTCCCTTAATGAAGAGTTCTGTATCGACATCTTAGCTACGTTGGTTTCCAAAGCTGCCCCTGTAATTCTCGTCCCCCTATTCTGAGAGACTTGGTTAACTTTAACGGCGGAACTCCTATCTTCAGAGGCAGTCTTTTGTACCTGGTTGACTTTCTCCACGTCTGTATGAACTTTGCTGGTAGTTTCAGAATATATTTTAGATGTTATTATTTCGTTATCGATTTTCCCCGTGGAATTAGAAGTTTTTCTTTCTCGTACAATAGATTGTTTTCTTGCTACTAAAGACGGTTCATCGCCCAAAATTATACATGATTTTGTCTCGCGATGTCGCTTTGTTCGAGAAACATTCTGTACCCTTTGTTGTTCATCAATAATTTCTTTTCTTAAATTAGATTCATTTGCGGCCAAATTTTCGATAAAACTATGACACCCTTCAGGCTTAAGATTATCACGAGGTTTCTTGGCAACTGGTCTTTCTGCAGGTTGGAATTTTTTAACTTTTCTTCGTTCAAAGTCGCCTTCAAGTTTAAGGTTATCTTCGTGCTTGGTTTGTTTAGGTCTTTCTGCAGAAACAACTTTCTGTGGTGTACGTTTAGTAAACTCGCCTTCAGATTTGAGGTTGTCAGGGTGTTTAACAACTGGAGCTCTATCACCTGGCCTATAGCTCTCCTTTTCTGGTCTTTCAAAGTCTCCCTCAGGACGTAAATTATCTTCAGGTTTAACTTGCTGTCGCCGCTCTGCTGGTCCAACTTTTTCTGGAGTTCTTTTCGTGAACTCTCCCTCAGGTCTTAGAGTATCAGGATGTTTGACAACAGGAGCTCTTTCGCCAGGTCTATATCCCACTTTTTCTGGTCTTTCAAAATCACCTTCAGGTCGTAAATTATCTTCAGGCCTAACTTGCTGTCGCCGTTCGGCTGGTCCAACCTTTTCAGGAGTTCTCTTTGTAAATTCACCTTCTGGTTTCAGGTTATCTGGGTGTTTTACAACGGGAGCTCTATCACCGGGTCTATATCCTTCTTTTTCTGGTCGTTCGAAGTCTCCCTCAGGTCGTAAGTTATCTTCTGGCTTAACCTGTTGCCGCCGTTCGGCTGGTCCAACCTTTTCAACAGTTCTCTTTGTAAATTCACCTTCCGGTCTTAGGTTGTCCGGATGACGTACAACTGGCGCTTGATCTCCTGGTTGGTACTCTTTTTGAACGGGCCGTTCGAAATCACCTTCCGGCTTCAGGTTGTCTTTAGGCTTAATCTGTTTTGGCCTCTCTGTCATTTCCACCTTCTCATGTATTCTTTTAGCAAACTCCCCCTCAACTGTTAGATTGTCTTGGTGTTTCCTAATTGTTACCTGTTCTATTTTAGATACATTATGGTTTACGAACGTAGATTTGCTGCTGGTGTCCGAGTTGAAGTCGGCAGTTTCCGTCGTAAGATTGTCTTGAAGCTTCTTTGGCTTTTCAGGTCTAGTCACTTTATGTTCTGGGAAGTCCTTGACTCTTTGGGAAGTCTAGAATAACACAAAATTTGGATTAAGAAATTTACGAGCTGATATTTGAAAAAAAAAAAATTAAAAAAAAAAAAATATACATGTGCCTGTTTTTTTTTTTTTTGTTTTTTAAATCATGTTAATTTTTATTTAATGGTATAAAATATAGTCAGTGATATTGTTAATTTGAGCATAAATATTTAATATTTAATTTTTCTTACATTTTAAAGATAATAGTTTTTTTTGGAGTAAGAGCGTTTTACGGTAGGGAGATATGCATTTTTATGAAATTATAAAAATAGTTTCAGTTTAAATTACGTAGATTATTGTTTTGATTTTTTTTTTTCTAAATGAAGAAGAAAAATAAAATATAATAAATAAATCCAGATGACAAGGTACTGTTAGTTTTTGTTTTTAAGAAATTTTAGGTTTCTTGAACTAATTATGGTATTATGGCTATGGCAATTACTAATTATGGAAGAACTAATTATGGTATTATGGCCATTTGTATCTGCATTTCTTTGTTTATTTTCTGTTTTAACCCTCTTTTAAAAAGGCCCCATACACGATCTAACGAGTTTGTCAAGCATGTTTGATCAAAAGTTTTTTAAATAAGTTTGATGCCCAGTGTACACCACATCACGCCATCAAACTCTAAATTTCACCCACACACGGTCTAACTTACTTGTCAAGCTGGCTTAACAAGCTAAGTTTGTCAAGTTAAGTTTGATCGTGTTTGGGTGAAGGTGAGTTGGATGGCTTGATGTGGTGTACACTGGGCATCAAAATTATTTGACAATCTTTTCATCAAACTTGCTTGTCAAACTAGTTTGTCCGTGTATGGGGCCTTTAGTAACCATGTCTTCAACGCGTAATTTATTCAAATGAATATGAACTTAAACTTTATGAAGCATATGAAAGCATTTATAGGGGAAATCGTATTTATTATTTATTTATTACTTCAAGAAAATAATTATTAGTCTTAAACTTGGATATTTTTATTTTTTTATTTGATTCCCTCTTTAATATTTGTTATGTTAAAATATCTTAAGATAAATACTTAAATATGAAAATGTTAAATTATGGACGAAATATTGCAGTAAAATTAGTTTTTATTAAGACATCCTTGAAGACACAACTAAAAGAAAACATCATAAAAAGAGTGATGTTCCTTTATCCCAAAGTTCTTTGGACAAAATATCCCTTTGTCTTAAGAGTTTGTTTTGCAAAGGAATAATGGAATTGTTTTTTAGAAGTGAAAAATATCCATTTGTCTTAATAATTAATTAGACTATAATTTGCATTTTACATGCTAAATTACTTTTATAATATGCTGAGAGTGATTCACATTGCTAGAGCTTGTACTCTAGCGCCAAAAAATCAATGTTTATTTTTTAAAAATGTTTTCTCTCAGATTGAGATATATAAATAGCAATGTCGAGTTTATGGTTGATCTTAATCTTTTTCAAAATTCTATTTCAAAGATGGCCAATGTTTATATTTTTCGTTTTCAACAAAGTGCTTAATTTTTTTTATTAAAAAGAAACAAGAATCTTAATATATGTTTTATGTTTGTGCATCCATTTCGGAGGCTTTTCGTATCCCACCCGTACAACCACCGTATTCCAACTCCAACATTCGCCGCAATTTTATCTGGGGGTATATCATATTTTGACTGCAAAAAAAAAACTATTACAAGGAACTATAACAATTAGAGACTTAAGATTCCAAATTCACTTTCTTACATTAAAATATTAGGATATTAAATGAATGAAAATATAGTACCTCGGTCGTATCTTCGCCAATGATAATGTTGTCTGCATGTTTTGTAATCCCTTTAATTCTTTCGACAACATCGATTTGTTTAAAGTCATTTTTAGACGTGGTCTCTGTGATCATATCACCTTCAGTTTCCGTCAATGTGTTCCTTCTGGTTAGTTTTGGTCTTTCTGTTGTCTCACCCTTATATTCAGTCTGATTGGTAGTTTCACCTAGGTCAAATAAAAAATAAATAAATGCAAAACATATTATTTACGTGGCAAACATCTTAAGGTGAAAATTATAACAAAATAGCTGGAAGGTAAACAAAGAATTTGAACCATGATATCATGACCAATCGATATATATTTAAAAGGTTTAAGAAATGGGTTTATCAATAAAGTAGGGAATTTAGATTATGGAGAAAGTATTTTATTTAAGAATTAGTAATTTTTTATCTCAGACAAGGTAATCCAAGTAGCACAGCTGATCCAAATGACATCCTTGGGATATCCTTTTGTCCAGATTTGATTCTGTCCATAATTGTTGGTCCATGGGTTCCCCATGGACGGTTATCCCTTCCCCCTTAAGGTTATCCCTTTTTGGATGCCTCATTGGATCATACTAAGAATGTACTATGGATTTCCTTAACGGGATGTCCAGTTAAGGGAATTCTATAGACAGCCAGTTGGGGATATCAAATGGATGAGTTAAAATTTCTAAATATTTTTGCTTTTATAAAAAAATATTAACAGATTTGATTAAAAATGGATTTATTTACTTTACACAAAGGATGATGTTTCAGTGGAAGCTATATTGAAACAACCTAAAATCTAAGATATATTCAAATTATTTATTAAAGTTATGATGTAAGGTTTAACAATTCATTTTGAGTTGCCCCCATTCGGAAATGACTCTTGAAATGACTATCCTGAGAGGATAGAACGTCAGACAGACTAACTGGAGGTACCGGGTACAAATCTCTCAGGGATAACATACAAATTCTAGTACTTAAATTCAATCTCAGAATTCACACGGGGCTCCAAATATTAAGTATTTTTACTGTAATTGCCGAAGCTGATAATACATATGACTATTGTCACAACTCTTTGTAACTTTAAATTTTAAAAATTTAAAATACTGATCCACTATACATATACATTAAAAAATTACATTATAAGCATCCAGAATATGTCCCAAAACTGTCCATAGCATATGCTATAGTATAGAAGTTCCATAGACGTTAGAAGGGTGGGCATTGGGTCAGGCAAAAGACATCCAAAAGAATTCTATTATCCACAGGATGTGCTAAATGACCAAGTGACTGATCCTGTGGATATCCTAGTGACAAAGTAGTGCTACTTGGGAACTAGTAATACTTTATGAATTATCGAATGAGGATATCCCTACCGTCGATACTTGCTTGATCTGGAGATCACTGGACCGGTTTCAGCTAAACGCCATCTTCAGCAGAGTCCAAGTCTCTCGTAGCACTCAACACACTCATCGAGTCTACATGAGAGAATGAACTTCATTGGCATTTAGCCGAAACCGGTCCAGTGATCTCCAGATCAAGCAAGTATCGACGGTAGGGATATCCTCATTCGATAACTTACGAACTTGCGGTAGCAACTTGCATTTTGACTTTATGAATTATTTGAATTACTTACTGGTAAAGTCTCCAGAAGGAAACAGATTATCCTCTGGTTTAATAATTGGGGCTCTGTCCCCTTTCACTGGAGCGGAAGCCTTGCTGGGGAATTCTATGTCACCTTTTATCTTAAGATTCGAAGGGTGCTTTACAACTAAGGATTTCTCGGCAGGTTTGAAATCAATACGTTCAGGTCTCTCGAAATCTCCTTCAGGCTTCAAATTATCTGGACGCTTGACAACTGGCGCTCTGTCGCCTGGTCTGTACCCCTCTTTTTCCGGACGCTCAAATTCTCCTTCAGGACGCAGATTGTCCTCTGGCCTAACTTGCTTGGGCCTCTCAGTGGATCCTACTTTTTGTGGCGTCCTCTTTTCAAAATCCCCTTCTAGTTTAAGGTTATCCGGATGTTTAACAATCGGCGCTCTGTCTCCTGGTCTAAAAGAATCTGGCGTCGGTCTTTCAAATTCTCCTTCTGGTTTCAAATTGTCAGAGTGTTTTACTATTGGAGCTCTGTCCCCTGGTCTGAACTTATCTTTTTCAGGGCGATCGAACCCTCCCTCTGGTTTTAAATTATCAGGATGTTTAACAATAGGTGCTCTTTCACTTGGTTTGTATTCTTTAGTTTTGGGTCTTTCAAAGTCTCCTTCTGGGGCGAGATTGTCTTTAGGCTTCTTAACCGGGGCTCTATCTCCTTTCGTCGGCTTAAACTCGTCCCGCCGCTCAGGTTTATAATCTCCTTCAAGATGCAGTTGATCTTCAAGTTTAAACCTAAAACAACATATATATAAATAATAAAAGAGTAGGCAATATAAAATGAATAAAATTAACGAAATAAATGTTTCCCGAATAGATAATTTTGGTGTTGAGGTAAAACTACAGAATAAATCTAAATATAAGAACAATTTGCTTTTATGTAAATACGTTAATTATACACTCATTTATTTGTAGTTTGGTTGCATTTTTAAATATCGTTATCGGGAGCTGACTAGTAGAGTTGTAATACAAATTGAAATGATTCAGCCAGCCAAATTTCAAATAAAACACAATTACAATTTGTGTTTTTATTAAAAAAAATAAATAAATAAATAAATAATGTTGATAACTTTAGTTGTATCCAATATTTTTCGATGAAACCAAGTATACAACATGCCCCTTGGAGTTCCTAGGCCTTCCAATGGGCTTAGCCGAATTATGGTTAAGGCTAAATTATTGGCTTATTCAATGGTCTTAACTTCATATATGTAACTAGCCTCCATGCTAGGTATTAGTAATTTAACTGTCGTGTAGGTAAAGAGAATGGAGTGGAGGAAGGTAGAAAAGTGGCTACTAAGTGGAGCTAGCCTAGGCCTAGAGGGGGGTCTAGGCGAGTGGGAGAAGGTAGAAAAGGGGGGGGGGTGAAGCTAAGACAGACACAGTTTAGACTGAGAAGTCATAGAAGAAACATTAACCTAGGTGCGTTAGTTTAATTACCATGCCCTTCCTATTACGGCTGCTGCACCAGTAAATATTTAATAACTTTGGTTTTACTCAATATTTTTCGATGAAACCAAGCCTACAAATTGCACAACATTTTTGCTCTCACCTCTGAAAAAAAAAATCATATTTCATTTAGCCAGTTTTGCGCCTATAAAGTCTGACTGAGGTGACAGACACACATACACGAAAAAAGTTAAGGCCGGATTCGGATTTCGGGATGTATAAAAAGAAAAAGTATCCGAAAAATTTTAATTCTGACCAATGTACAGACAAAACTTTAATTTTATATACATAGATGGATGACATGGGGTTAGTGTGTCGCTAAATCACATGTATAAACCATATAATTGGCATTCATAACCAGATAGTCGGCACTTCACATATTTGTCACACACTGCTTACCTTTATTGATCCTTGAGCTACCGAGGTCCCTAAGTTATATTTTATAATATATTATTTTACGAACCATAAAGCCTTTTGCAGCGGGTTTAATTTTATAGTTACATAAAAAAAAAATTAAAAATAATTTATGTAAGTTATTACGTCTATTTAGATAAGTTATTGCATCCATTTGAAGATCAACAAATCAAAACCAACATTTATTTTTATTGGAATATACCACATATATTCCAATAAAAATTAATGTTGTTATGCCTTAGCAATAACAAATCATTTCGACGTGCGTCACGGTCCTCGTTGTATAATTTTTTTTTTTTTTTGTTTGTTTGTTTTTTTGCCACATGTAAGAGTTTACACTTTTGATCAACCTGATTTGAGTTTACTGCAGTTTCCTCAGCAAACTAAATGCTAGGTTACTCTATAAAAGCAAGGGCTGTCTTATATTAGGTAAATTTGATTTGCAAATGCCGTCCGTGGTATAGACGCAAACGAGCAATAAGAAACGACAATTAGATAATGGTCCTATTATAAGACTCGTTTAAACTTTGGTGATTGGTGATCTTTTGACGTGATTATTAATATAGTTAATAGTGATTATTATATACTTGAGTATTCTTGTCATGCCACTCTTTATATTCTAATGTTTGATTGATTAACAAAATAGTATGGTAATTACGAATATAAATAATTTAAACCTTTGCGGTTGTTGAACTGGTTCTTTAGGAGCGAATTCATTTCTGTAAGCTGTTGTTGCTTCTAAAGATCCTTCTGGTAGTTTCAGAACGGTTTCTTGTCTTTTTATGACAGGCCTGTCCACTTCGTCCGGTGCATAAGGCTTGAATTCGATGTGCGTCAATGATTTCACATCTTTGCTAGTATCGCTTGAAAACAGGGATTCCGTCTCTTGAACATATTCGTGTTTGCAATGATGCCTCCTAGAAAATAAATAAATAAATGTAACCAAGGTATCAGATCATCATCATCAGGAGATCATTCCATTTGATGTTGTACCTACTAATGTTTAAAGTAGAAAGAAAAGTCTCTCCACGAAAATATTTATTTAAAAATCAAAGAAGCTCTCAATCAAAAATCAAAGAGGTCATAGGGTGGAGTGAGTTATGTAAAGCCAGACACTGGCACAAAATACACGACGAGACTCTTTTAGTTGATTTACGTTTCTACCTCTTTCGGCAATGAAGATGGCCTTATAGTGGCCGAAAGCTACTTTGATTTATAAATAAATATTTTACGCGAAGAAGTCTCTAGTAAAGGATTCTAAAAAGTAGAAGGAAAACTTTTAATGATGACCTCGAGTCATGCTCCATATCCTACCTTACTAATGTTAGGTTTACAATCATTATTTTTAATCTTAGTAACTCCTTAACTCCTTATCTATAAAGCCAGTATTCATTAAACTAAATCAGAAGTTATCTTGAAAAGACTTCTTTAAATTGTTACTCCTCTTATGAAGGAAACAGAGGGGAGTAACAATTTAAAGAAGGTGCACGGAATGTTCTTCTTTCGACTGACACTCCCCTTAAAAAAAACTGAAGTGTGATATTCCTTTGTCCCAAAGTACAATGGACAATGGACTAAACAACCCTTTGTCATAATTGTTATTTAGTCAGTCATTTATATTCTAGAAAATAGGGGTTACAATCTAAAGAAGTAACATTTTAGATACATGGGTTTATATAATCTTAAAAAATTAGTTGTTACTACCGACATTTTATGGAACTTTCATAAATCCTCTTTTGGAGATTATTCGGTACTCCTATCAAATCACTTTTGGAGATTTTGAAGTACTAACAATTCAATTTTGATGAATAGCTTATTTGGTCAAATTAAGCATTAGCAATTGCAGCCCTTGTCAATAAATTCATCTCTAGGCTTAGGTATTTTGCTGATTAATTTTCAAAGCTATGAGTAAAATCCACAAAACAGCTGTAGGAAATAGTAAATTACGCACTAGTACTTATTGCGGAAAGTAGCATTTTGCATGTGAGTGTGGAGTTAGTAAAACGGGTATTAAAACCACAAGAGCAAAGCAAAATGCAGTTTTCGCACGAGTTGCGTATGCGTACCGTGCTTTATCTACGATTTTTGGTTTTTAATATTAATACAGAAAAAAGCAGTTACTCAAATTAAACAAACTGCAAATTAGTTCCGTTAATTGTAAACAAACACGCTAATCGTGTTATGAAACGCGTAAGCGTAATGAATACAACTAAGAAAAGAATCATTTTCTACGCATCCAAACAAAGATAAAATGTTCATCAATCGTAGATAAATGTAATTTTCTACATAATTGCACCATGTGTAAAAAAATGCGTATAAAATAATTATAGAGACTTATGTAGGAAGGAAGAATACTAGACAGTGAACTAGACAGTGAACTAGACAGTGAACTAGAATTACATGAGTACTTTTGAAAATAGATGTAAATAAATGTATGATTGTGCGCATGTTGCAGACATACAAATGGGCGCAGTAGGTTAAAACTTATATGGGATCAACAATAGGCTAATTGTGACCTGCCATCCAAATGTCATTAAAATCGTAAAAGTAGTTTTTAAGATATTTTGGTTCGCAAAAATTGACCGACAGACAGACACGGGACCAAAAAGGTTCCCTAATCTATGAAGCGGATTTCTGTCTGAGAATTTTCGAAATCGGAGATATAACATTTTTTCGTTCTACAGAATGATCACACAGCTTCCGTTACCTTCGAAGCTCGGAAGCAATATGTCGGAATTAGTACTTTTTAAGAAAAGGATTTCTAAAAAAAAAAAAAAAAAAAAAAAAAAAAAAAAAATATGTTCAATAATCATAAAACTTCTGTTACCTTCGGAAGCAAAATAGAAATATTATTAGGATGACCATTCATGGTATATGGAAGTAGTAACAGTCATAATATAGTATAGAAGAGGGAGGAAATAATAATGAGATGCGGAACTCAGACGAGGATATAGAGAAGCTTGCCATATATGTAGGCTGTTACAGATAAATGGACCAAGGGAAACAGAGATTACCTTTATGGACAGACCAAGGACTACAACCTACATCAGGAGCTATCCGCTTGAATTAAAGTTCAAAATGTAACTTAAACTACGGTTCAAAATGCAACTTTAGACATTAACCACAGGAAAAACAGTGCAACACTGTTTTTATATACCAATAAAAAAGTAATAAAAAAATAGTTTGCTAATTATAGATCTGCAAATAGCTTAACTCGCGTCCTTTACGAGTGCTTTAATAATGTTTTGATTTTATGATCCATTACCCATTATTGACTATTTGATTTAAATTTTATCTCTTTTTTTTAATATTAAAAAAATGAGACTTTTTTAGATTTTTACTCCCCTTTTAAAGGAAACAGAGGGGAGTAACTATCTAAAGAAGTAAATTGTAAGAAATGTTCTTCTTTAGTCTGTTACTCTCCCCTATAAAAACAGAAGTGTGAAAATTCCTTTGTCCTAAAGTAAATTGTACTAAACATCCATTTTTCTTAGTTAAGTCAAAATCATTTTATCTTCTAAAAAATCTAAAGAAGTACAAAAAAATGACTGATTAAGCTATATTAAATTGGCTCAGACGTTTAAAATTAATCAAGAAAGATCTGTGAGCTACTTTTAATAAATCATCTAAATGTCTTTCATATTGGTTAATTATTTTTATAGATAAGTGTTAATAAAAAAAAAAAAATCGGTTCGAGACAACTCAGACAAACTTTCTCATATATATATACATTTAATTATTATTAAACATTTCATCAAAATATACCATAAAAATAACTTCTCCCGGGCGGGGAATCGAACCCGGGCTCTCTCTGTCCGCGTTTTAAGCCATTTTCTCCGGAACTAGATTTTTCCCGGGAAAACGGCTTATGTCATTAGATTCGTATTTAAATGGACTACATTTGAGAAATGTTTAATAAAAATCGTCGGAACCGTTTTCGAGAAATAATTGTTTTTCGTGTTTTTTCAGAGCTTTTGAGGGGTAGCACCCCCAAATTTGGAGTTAAAATTCATTTCTCGATTTCACCTCGGGGTATGATTTTTCTGAACTTGTATGCCAAATTTCGTCAAAATCGGCCCTGTAGTTTAGGCTCCAGGCGTCTGCACAGACAGACAGACAGACGACAGAATTTTTTTAAAAACCACTTTTTTAGACTCAGGGGACCTTAAAACGTGTAAATCCATCAAAAACACAAAATCGAATTTTCGCGCCATCACAATACTTTCTCTTTATATGAGAAAGTAAAAAGGGTTTTAGTACATTTGGCAGAGAAAAAAACGGACGAATGTGGGACCTATAAATGGGTTAATTATGACCCACTATCCAAATATTATTAAAATCAGAAAGAAGGTTTTAAAACATGTTAGTTCTCAAAAATGTAGACCGACACGGTACCAAAATGTTCCCTGATTTCTGAAACGTATTTGCATTTGTATTTTTGTATTTTTTATTTATTTATTTTAATTTTTTTAGGAGTGCCAGGAAATGGCAACCAGTCTTTAGGAGATGTTGGGCCTCTCTTTCGCAAACGTGGCAGGGAGAATAAAATTCCAGCACATGTGCTGGGAAAATGCCCTCATAACATGCTTCTGGTGACTAGGCGCCATCACAACGTTAAGCATAGAATCTCAGAAGCCCTAAAAGAAAGGAATTATTTGCTACGACGAGGTGTTCGGTTCGCAATAGATTCAGAAGGTTCTCCAAGATTCTCTGACATCATCGCTTGCCATCCAGACAATAAAACAGCCATGGTCATTGACCCTACAATAAAGTATGAAAGTAACGATCTGGACCAAGCTGTATTAGTTCATTAGGAGAAAATAATCATACATGAGAAATGCATAGAGTACTACAAGGAACTTTCGAGAATCCCACAGAGACAAAAATTTTCAAGTTCACGGACTTTGGCTTGGGCTAGAGGCACAATACCAATGAAAACCAAAATATTTTTTGACAAAATCGGCACCGATCGAAATTTCTTTAAACTCCTAGCTGAAAATATAATTTAAGATTCTCTAGGTATTATAGATAACCATATTTATTAATTAACTATAAATTATATTTTTATTGTTTATAATTAGTGTTATCTAGTTTTTAAATATCTGTTTTTAAGTACTGTAATTCTTTCATTATCTGTACGAATTATTTTATTTATTTAACTATTGTCTTTTGATTGATTATTATGCTGTGTTTGTAGCAATCCTTTAATGAAGGACAGCTCCACTTTGTACTTTTGTCAATAAAGTGTCTCTCGGAGACGAATTATATATTTTTTTCAATTTTGCATTTTTAGCATTTTTTTATTTCTTTTAGACAAATAAGTTGGAGTAGTATTCCATTTAGCTGCTATCGGAACTGTTTAATTATTTTTTGCATAAGTTTACTTCTACATTGTTCTAAGTTCTTATTTACTGTTCGTAAAGACTTTTTATCGTGATAAGGTTCTTATCACTCAATTATTTAAATAAAATTACCTAGAAGAAAACAAATTCAAACCTATTCATTTTCTTTTGCAATCCTAAAGGCTTCATTTAGATTATTTTCTCATTTTTCAGACACAAATCAAAAATAGCTTTAAATCTACCAATAAAACGAATACTGGTAAAAATTTCTTGAAATGAATAAAGATTTACATTTATTTCATTTTCAAATATTTTAAAGAAAAATAAATATGTATTATCAAATTACATAAATGGACTTTAATATACAAAATATATCGTCTTAGAATAATTTATCTATTGTCTATTGTTTAAAATATGTTTACCTCATACAATGTAAACGTAAATAAACTATTATTTCAAAGAATTATATCAAATATGAAGTCAAATTTGTTACTTTTTAACTGAAATAAGTATTTCTCCATATTATTTTGATTTTTCCAAAAGGGAATAAATTTGCATATATACATATAATTTAACTGTTTTACTTTGTAAGCGAAGAGGGGTAGGGCCCTACGTAAAATGTGGAAAACTAATATGGTCCTT
Source organism: Gerris buenoi (assembly GCA_001010745.2). Lineage (NCBI taxonomy): Eukaryota > Metazoa > Arthropoda > Insecta > Hemiptera > Gerridae > Gerris > Gerris buenoi. Next base: position 254,308 of record KZ651878.1, read on the forward strand.
TTTTTTGCTTCCGAGAATACCGAAGGTAGCGGAAGCTATGTGATCGTTCTGAAGAATGAAAACAATTTATATCTCCTATTTCAAAAATTCCAAGACAGAAATCCGTTTCAGACATCAGGGAACATTTTTGGTTCCGTGTCTGTCTGTCGTTCAATTTTTGCGAGCCAACATATCTTAAAAACTACAAGTTCAATTTTAATTAAATTTTGGTGGTAGATCATAATGAGCCCATTGTTGGTCCCATATAAGTTTCAACCTTCTGCGTTTATTTGTTTTTCTTCCACATGCTCGCAAACATACATTTATTTACACCCTTCAAAAGTACTTATCTATTTTGAATGGTACGTTTATAGTTTATCGAAAGTAACCCGCCGATATCCCCATGCCCCAGATGGATTTGAACCGTCTGCGCTCTTCAACTTTTGCTAAATTGATACTTTAATTCGTGTGAAAAATCAAAAAAAATTTTGACAATTTTCGAAAAAAACGGGGGAAACAATTAAAGCAATTATACAATAATGTTTTATAAAAGAATATAACCAATAAAGTACGTGGATAGGATGCGAGGAAGCTATGTGCCACACCAATTGACAGTCTATTTTTTTAGTGCGTATCCAAACATGTTGGGCCAGTTTCGACTTTGGGCCACCACGTTGTGGTGTTCTAGTTCCACCTGTGGTCAAACCGTTAATTAAAATATATAAAATACAGACTAGTTTCCGACTGTAGAGTTATCGTCAGTGTACCAACTGATAATTTTGTATAAGTCAGGCTAAGAACGCGTATTATCAGCAATCATTATCAGTACACCGATGATAACTGTGAGGTTGAAACACCTGTCTGTATTTTATTAATGGTTTGTCAATATACTGATTATTTGAACGAGTAACAGTGGTTATTTTATAACTACCTCTACCAGTTACATTCATTAATAAAAAACTAATTTGTGGAGGCCTCCTTGCCCAGGTGTTTTTAAGAACCAACTGATAAATCAGCTGATTAAATTATACGTAAAGATAAAGATTCAGTTTCATTCTATTCCTCAGTCTGATATTTTTAGTTTAAATAACAGTGCATGAGTCAGTGGTGCCAAGTAGGCGAAGGCTTTCATTATAAAAGTTTAGAAGACATTGGGTGTTATCGCCTCTGCAGTTCCTCATAGCCCGGTCTGTCTTTCTCTCCTTGTAAGGTAGCCCGATCTGTACCCAATAGCCCACCATAATACCTACGACAACTGAACCCCTCGCATCCGCCTTTTATGGGATCTCTACACATAATTTAATTCAATGTATCTGTCTGAGAACTGTATTCTTTTATTTTAGTCCCCCCTAAACAAAAGTACAATACTAAAGTAAAATTGGAGGTATGAAGTAAAACTTTATTGAGAAATAACATTATGAGAAATAACATTATGATATAACATCATAATGTTTTTGTGATCTACGCATTTTTTCTACAACTCTACAGCCATCAAATCACTTATCCTCGTATAATAAATTGGTTGTGCGTGAAGTTTTACGTAAAAAGGGATTTGTTTAAAATAGCTTGAACAGTTAAACACTTTTCACAAGTATTATATATATTTTTGTAATACATACCTTTAATTTGATACCCCTAAAGATTAAAAAATTCGCTGGACATGAATTATTTGCCATTTTGGATTTGAGTAGCTGATAATTTTGAGTTATATTTTTCCTGTGTACTCGTCAAACCGATCTTTAATACTGGAAAGTTTTATGTTTTTGTTTTTTTTATCTATTTTGATTTAAAAGTTATTGGAAGCGTTCAGAGTGACAGAAAGACACAGGAACTAAACTATAAAGGTTCTTTTTTTCGTTTTACCAACGAAACCCCCCAAAAAAGGCATATTCATTCTTTTTTCCTTTAGTGTCTTCACTTCACTGGGTTATTTTAATAATAAAATAAGTGAGACATGTTACACACTAATGATCTCATCGAGTAGATGAGTAAAGTGGCCGAATCCGAATAACCCCCGTCCTGTAATAACCCTGCCAGTTGAACGGGACTAGAACCCAAAAGAAAGAAAAAATAAATAAATAAAATAATAAAATAAAAGCGAATACATTTGCTTTTATGCTTATTTATTTATGCGTAATATAGATTTCTAGACTCTTAAGCCTTGTTCGCACTTGGCAAGTAATTTAGTCGAGTGGCGAGTAATTTAGTCGAGTGGCGAGTAATTTAGTCGAGTGGCGAGTAATTTAGTCGAGTGGCGAGTAATTTAGTCGAGTGGCGAGTAATNATAATTAAGTAAAAATAATACTTAAAGTATGTAATAATTAAGTAAAAATAATACTTAAAGTATGTAATAATTAAGTAAAAATAATACTTAAAGTATGTAATAATTAAGTAAAAATAATACTTAAAGTATGTAATAATTAAGTAAAAATAATACTTAAAGTATGTAATAATTAAGTAAAAATAATACTTAAAGTATGTAATAATTAAGTAAAAATAATACTTAAAGTATGTAATAATTAAGTAAAAATAATACTTAAAGTATGTAATAATTAAGTAAAAATAATACTTAAAGTATGTAATAATTAAGTAAAAATAATACTTAAAGTATGTAATAATTAAGTAAAAATAATACTTAAAGTATGTAATAATTAAGTAAAAATAATACTTAAAGTATGTAATAATTAAGTAAAAATAATACTTAAAGTATGTAATAATTAAGTAAAAATAATACTTAAAGTATGTAATAATTAAGTAAAAATAATACTTAAAGTATGTAATAATTAAGTAAAAATAATACTTAAAGTATGTAATAATTAAGTAAAAATAATACTTAAAGTATGTAATAATTAAGTAAAAATAATACTTAAAGTATGTAATAATTAAGTAAAAATAATACTTAAAGTATGTAATAATTAAGTAAAAATAATACTTAAAGTATGTAATAATTAAGTAAAAATAATACTTAAAGTATGTAATAATTAAGTAAAAATAATACTTAAAGTATGTAATAATTAAGTAAAAATAATACTTAAAGTATGTAATAATTAAGTAAAAATAATACTTAAAGTATGTAATAATTAAGTAAAAATAATACTTAAAGTATGTAATAATTAAGTAAAAATAATACTTAAAGTATGTAATAATTAAGTAAAAATAATACTTAAAGTATGTAATAATTAAGTAAAAATAATACTTAAAGTATGTAATAATTAAGTAAAAATAATACTTAAAGTATGTAATAATTAAGTAAAAATAATACTTAAAGTATGTAATAATTAAGTAAAAATAATACTTAAAGTATGTAATAATTAAGTAAAAATAATACTTAAAGTATGTAATAATTTTAGTATTATAATCAGTATCGGAACCGTTTGAAAAACTAGATCAAACGCCTGTATAAATAAAATAAAGTAAATTATTTATTTTTATTTTTCAAAAAATGTTTCAGCTGATTGTTTTGTTTTAACATACGTATGTATATAAAGTTAGTTAGTTTTTTATATATATTTTGATAATTTTCGAGTATATTTAAATTAATTTGATGTATTTATGGAGCATGCAGAAGAGAAAGAGATTAATTTAGGACCAACAATGGGCTAATTATGACCAACTTCCTATATTGTAGTAAATCGGACGATTTGACATATTGAACGTGAACGACAGAAATAGACTCGAGACCAAAGATGTTAATGTATGAAACGAATTCCCTTTTAAGGAATTTTTGATATTTCTATCTTGAGAATGATGTCAAAGCTACGTTCCCTTCGGTATGCTAGAAAGCAAAAGTATAAGTATTATGTATGAGTTCAAACCTTTTATGACGCAACGGCAAAGTGTACGAGATAATCGTTATGTCATAAATCAAATAAAATTTATATATTTCCGATAAATGAAATGATAGATTATAATATAAGAATGAAAGTCTATTTAAAAGGGATTAGGATATATAAAGAAATTTTAATATGTTTAATTATTATTTTCTTGTTTTTAAGAAGCAATACAATAAAACTAAGAGTTATGATAAGTTTTATTCAGTGGTAAAAACAGATATGCACTGAGTGAAAGAATAATTGGAATTTATAAATAACACAATATTTAGGGAAATAACTTATTATTAAAGGAAATAATGTGTAATCTGGTATTAACACAATGTTTATAATTTAATTTATGTTTAAGTTCTGTTAATATAATATTTGAAATATATTTAGTTCATAACGATTAAAATAACATTTAATTTTATCTACAAAGTAAATAACATTTTCTATTTAAAAGATTTTAAATAATTGGTTTCGAGCTTAACGGAGAAGGTAACGGAAGGATTGTGACCATTTTTAAGAACGATAATTTTTTATATATAAATTTAAAAATGCCAAAAACGTAATCTTTTCCAGACATCAGAGAACATTATAGGTCTCGTTTCTGTCTTAGGGACGGCCTGCCTTAAAACAGAATTATGTGTGATGTGATCCTATATTTCTTAAAAACTAATTGTTCGATTTTGATAAAATTATAGTAGTTGGTACGTGGTGGTCACAATTAGTGTTGGATCAATGTTATGTCATTTCAACCTTCTGCCACAATTCCTTTATGTTCCAAATGCAAATAAACTTTTTTTTTTATGAACACCTTTACATCTTTAAATGTTCTCATCCGCTTTCCGATAAATTAGTATGGTTGTCGAAAGTAGCCCACAGATCGTGTTCTACATTAATATCAAAAGTCTCCGCAAATACAAAATACTACTTTTATTCATTTATAAAAACAAAGCAATTTAGAATTTAAGAAAAGGAAAAAAAATCTGCTAATTTGTGGGCCACATAGCTTCATCGCGTTCAATAACGTATACTTCAATGATTCAATGATGCATTTGCAATGTATTATTGTAAAATTTATTTCATTTCCTCCTCTTTTTTTTAAGTATCATAATTATTAATAGGAATAAAAATGTACTTTTTTTAATATTTAATTTATTCCTACACACGCCTTTAGTCTAATATTAGCTCTTAATAATTATTTATGACATTTCGATGTTTTAAATATAAGCCTTTTGAGTAAATATATTGTAAAATAGACTCCATATTGCAAAATAGACTCCGTTGTTAATAATAATTAAAATTTTAAACTTTCCGTAGTATGAATACTACCAAAACTTAAAAATAAAAAAGTAAATATATTGTTAACTTCATTTTTAACTACTTATTGTTAAGCCCTTTATCATTGTTAACATTAAGAAATTGTAATGCTTGCTACAACTCTATATTATGGTGATAAAAATGTTGAATTAAAATCACATCAGTGTGAATTTTACACTCAGCATAGGTATAAAAAATTGTATAAAATAATTATTAAATGCTTTAAAATAAATTAAAATAATAGTTGACTCACCCGCAAGTGCAAATGTCGCAGATACATTTTTCCTTCGAGATGACTTCTTCTTTGACGACTTCGGTGTTGGTCTTCTTGCTCGTGGTTATTTTGTCATTTTTCGACAGGTCCTGGAATTTTTTAGAGAAGTTTTGGTTCTCAACACTGCAGATTGTGACGACGTCCTTGTCTACGTCATTTGTGTACCTCGTTTCGCTCGTATCGTCCGATGAAGTTTTGGTGAGTTCCGATCCAACTTGGTTGACAGCTCTGGTCATCGACATATCTATGAAGTTGTTTGACGTCACCGTCTTATCAACTACCGTTTCCGAAGTTGTGGAATACTTACTATCTATTACCGTGTTTGAAGAATTCGTGAACCTTTTATCACTTACGATTACAGTTTCAGGTTCGATTAATGCTCCCGTGACTACAGTTATCACGTCGGTGACGTCATCTACATCTTGGACTGTTCTCGCTCCCTCAGCTGTCCATTTCTCGCTGCTCGAAATCGACTTAGTAGAATTCACTTGTTTACGACTGAAGTCTTTCCTACTCTTTACAGTTGCTGAAGTGTCTGAAAACGTAATTTTCTTATCTGTTATAACATCATGGTTTTTCTTGGACGGACTATTCACCGGTAAATCTTCCGGAACATCATATTTCACTATTTTACCACCGACCAATCTCGTAGTTTGATTTCTGGAACCGAGCGTGTGATGCGTTTGAGAATTTGTTTCCGAATGACTAACAGTTTTATAATCTGTTGATTCATCGTTGACAAACATTTTTCCCGAAGAAGTTTTATTTGTTAATTGATCTCCGGTCATCTGTAAGTTGTCATAAGATGTGTCGTGTATTTGGGCGTCAGTGGTTTGAGTATCACTTAACATTTTTCTCTCTTTCATAGAGCTATCAATTTTATTTCCGGATTCAATCATTTCAGTCTTGACAAGTTTCGATCCTATAATTTTAACATCTTGTGATTCTAAATGGGAAGTGGCGAGTCGACTTACTTGACTCTCTTCACAGCTGATATTAGTATCTGCGATAATTGAAGAACCTGATTGATTTAAATTAGTTTGTGAAATATTTTCAGATATTTGAACAGCTCCCTGAGAGTGATCCGACACGTTACTTAAAATAATCTGTCCATCAGTGACCTTATCTTCGGAAGTAATATAATGAGTAGTGTGGACCCCCGAGCCGTTCTGGATAATGTCCTGGGAATCATTTTCTAATTCAATTCGGGAGGTGTCTATTCGGTTGTCTAGGTCTATCTCTTCGGTAACACTTCCTTTTTGTTCCCCTCTTTCATCGAACACTTTTTTAGTAACAAATTTTTTCCCCTTAGTCTGTTTTTCACTGACGGATTTTTTCACGGCTCGAGTTACTGTCTGAGAAGATTTTACCGAACTCGAAGAGGATTTATGTGTGTTACTTACAGTACCATCCGTTTGCGTGACTGTTCGAACTGCGGAGTCTTTTGTTTTCGGAGTACTCTTTACCTTGACTATTTTCGAACCTATCATTATCACTTCATCGGTATCTTTGTCCGAACGGATAAATTGAGAGCGATTATTGTCAGTGACCGTCGTGCTTAAGTCTTTTTTGTCCGAACCGCTTTTAATTTCAGTTTTAGACGTACCTGATCGAGCGCTGTCCAAACCTTTCTCGGAATTTGTGGAGGAAGAGATCGTATCCGTTTGCTGCTGGATCCGACTGGCCGTAGAAACTTGTTTAGTGGAAGTAGTAGATGACATCTTTTGATTATGATTAGAGGAGCGAGAAGTTGTCTTTTTATCAGTTGTCATGTTTACGTGGTGAACGCAGAGCCCGGCAAGTTGTAGATACGTATAGCTGACCTTACCGTTGGACCCGGAGTATATAATGACTGCTTCTTCATCTACTAACTCTGACTGAGTCCCCCTCCTCTACTCGCTCCCACTTCTGCTCTCCTTTTCATTTATTGGTTATCAGATATTTAACCTTAAACGAATTGGAAGTCTGGAAGTAGACGTATGTTTCCTACGATTTATCATCCACTTCCCACTTCCCATCTGTTACTTAAGTTCGCCCACATACCACGTCTATAAAAACACCGAATTAAACTTAATTAGCAAATGCACTTTATCTGCGGACCTCAATGCATTTGTCATTGCAGTTTCTCATTATTTATTTTAGCTCACCTTGTAAATAAGTCCATTAAAGGCTTGTCTCTCGCACTCAGACGGGTTTAGACCTAATGTGACGCAACATTAACATATAAAAATTCGATTCCAGATAAATGTCTTCTTTTATAATTCCTTAATTAAGAATCGTTCTAAAAATGGCTTTAGTTACAGAGTTTGTAACTGGACAGTAATAATAATGGTGTTAGAGTAGTGTAATAAAGACATACAAGTAGGATTTAATATTATTTGGTCATGACCGAAATAAAGTAAATAAATTCATGTGTAAATTCATGTTCAACAAGTGACTGTAAACATTTCGATCGATTTTCAGAAAAATCAAATTTATTTTCATAAAGTTCATGAAAATTATATTATCTCCGGGAAAATTCTCTAAGTTACTTTCTATTTCAAATAGGCGACAAAAATGATTTTTTTTTTTTTTTTTTTCTTTTTTTTCACTTTTAAGTGATATTTTCAGTTTTATTAAAGCGGCCAATAAAATCTTTTGAC
>KZ651878.1:286677-297381 GCA_001010745.2 Gerris buenoi
AAAAAAATGTAAATTTTTGAGTTTACCACATTTTTTTGAATTGCGCATGCGCAAATCTAATTATGGACTTCTGTATATTTTTCCTCTGGATGGGTCAAAAAGTTGCACCAGGGTTCCAAATTTCAGCACTTTCGCTTGAACGGTTCGGGCCCTATGAACCAAAGAGCGACGGACGGACGGACACATCACCCTCGGCATAAGGGTTTTGAGAAGTATCTACAAAACCCTAAAAAGAAGTTCTAGAAAAGTATGTGCTTTGTATACAAGTTAGTGGGTTCAAACCTGCACACTCTAGGTTTTAAAATCGATTCACCATTAAGGCAACACTTGACTAAAATGTGGCAGTATCAAACCCTTTAAGTGCTGTTTCCATAGTGAAAACAGTTTAACACAAAATTGAGAGGACTGAAATATTTTTTTTGAGTTACAATGTGTACAAAAAAACTCCCCAATATTTTTGACGTCAAATATTTTTAAATTACACATGTAGGTAATCACATTTCAAATTAATACACGATATGTACAAACATGTGTATGTATGTATTAAGCTTCAATTTTGAGATATTGGTGAATAAGTTTAAAAATAAATGTTTTATGATGTTCATCTTTAAAATTCTCAAAAACTTAGCTTGAATCAAAACTTGTAGAGAATCAAATTCTGCATCAATGAGACTAATCCCAGCTTTGTATAACTAAATCCTAAGCTGAAATTTAAGCTAAATTGGAATTTTTCATGATTTACAATGTCAATTGAATTAATTTTAATAGATTAACTAAATGAAGTATGTAACAGGGATGTATAAATATGAAATTTTGCTGAAAATCAGGATTTAGTTGTGCAGAGCAGACATTGGGGTTGGATTCCCCTATACGGGGCATCATGTATAGAAATGCAAAAACTAGCAAATATAATGCACACATAATTAAAGTGTTTCCTATATATTGATATAAATTGCATTATTTATGTATTCTTTTTCATTTCACACTCTTTTGAAAAACCAGATACGCTACATCGAAGCCCAGGTAATCTACTACAAATACATTTGCCCAAGATTCCCAAAATCGGCCGTATACAGCTGTGTCTCAAAATAGAGATCTGAAGATGGAAATTGTAATAAGAGAAAACTTATGAAATGAAGAAGAATCCATAATTGGTGCATTTTTTATCAAAATATAGAAAAGACTTTAATTATATGTGCCAGTTTTTTCCAATTCTATACATGATGCTCCGTATAGGGTAGTCCAACCGAGATTGGTATTATTCTATGCAGAATAGGATTTTCTATTAGGTTTTTTTTTTTTGTGGAAATTAAGAGTATAAGGATGATGGTAAAAAATAGATACATAAAAATGTATTTATAATGTTTTTTTTACATACATATATTTTTACATACATGTATATACATAAATATTTTTTACATACATGTCTGTCTATTAAAAGGAGCTGTACCAGACCAACGCTCATGAGCAGTAGAAATTGCAATATTATTTTTGTTACAATATTTAAGTCAGTAAGTAAATTTTTCACAGGATGAATAAACATTTTATCAGCTATATGGTCAATATTACCTCTACATACTTACTACTACATGAGTTTTCTCTACTACATTAATAAAACTCAGTTTTACCAACTTAAAAATAATTGCAATTTGCTATCACTGGTAACATTGTTTACTCCCCCAATAGTCAAATAATAATAATAATAAATAAAAAAATTGTTCAAAGAGTTGGTTTTGTAGGTGCAGCAATCATGTTATTCAAGGCTACTTTTTGGTAACAATTTACTTAAGCAAAAATTATTTTTTTATATGAAAAATTAGTTTACCTTTAGTAAGTTCTAGAATTCTTATTTTGAGTTGCAGATTAAATTTATTTTCACTCCACAGAGATTCTAGTAATTTTATTTTTTTCTTAATATCACTTGCATTTTTCTGAAACATTAAATGCAGATTACTATATTTTAGGTAAAAAATTGAAGAGCTCAAAGAGAGAGGGAGAAAAAAGGTACAGTATAGCATAATAGATACTTTTAGGCCAGGCGCACACAGGAGTCTTTTGCCCGCAATCACTTTTGTCACTACCTCAAGGGCTTACAAGATTCTAGTAATTTTATTTTTTTCTTAATATCACTTGCATTTTTCTGAAACATTAAATGCAGATTACTATATTTTAGGTAAAAAATTGAAGAGCTCAAAGAGAGAGGGAGAAAAAAGGTACAGTATAGCATAATAGATACTTTTAGGCCAGGCGCACACAGGAGTCTTTTGCCCGCAATCACTTTTGTCACTACCTCAAGGGCTTACACAGTATGTATTGGGAGTGCCCACACTGGAGGCAAATACAGGTGCAAAACAAAAGAGTCCTCCAGTCTAGGGGATGTCCCAACACATTTTTGTCTCCAGGCAGTTATGAACAAATCACAGCAATTTCCATGAGATCCATTTTGCTGGGTACAAGATGTGCAACTGTTTTGCCTCCAGTGTGCAAGGCTGTAGCCACACAAGTGTGACAAGGCAGACATAACGAAAACAAATAGGAAACAGTTTGCAGACTGTTTTGCCTCCAGTGCCTCCCTGGCCTTGCACAACTATTATAGTGGTAGGTGACCTCTATCAGCCTATGGATGCCAATTTCTCAAAAGGATGAATCAATTGTTTGAACCTAGCAGTTAGGCCTTATTGAGGCTCTTTTAACAAGTCCCTTGATAGAGTTGCAGCCACTTCACACTTTGTACCTCTGTACAATGTACCGCCGAAGAGAGATTGGTGTGATCATTAATGAGCCATTGATTCAATTGAATGATCGGGGTTACTATTTTGACACACACATTTTGACACATTTTGACTCTTAAGAATTTTATTTATGACTGTTAATGACGGCATTATGCCAATGTGGCAGTGTGAAGCAAGCTTTTTATACTTTGATAGCAACTGACTGAATAATTATGTTACTTCAATGACTGTTAAACAATGGCTATTAGTCAATTATATTTATTTCTTACCTCATTTGATTTATTCATTTCTTCAATTTGAGTTTCAAGATTTTCATAAATCTGTCGGAAGGCTACATCAGAAATTGAACATTCAGTGTCTGTCAATTGTTTAGAGGACAGTGAACTAGAAGAAGCAGGAATATTTATCGGTAAAGCTGGTGGCAAATTAGAAAGAGGAGGAGCTGAAGGTAAGTTGGAAAGAGGGGGAGCTGGAGGTAAGTTAGAAAGAGGAAGACCAGGAGGTAGATTAGAAAGAGGTAGAGCTGGAGGTAAGTTAGAAGGTTGACCAGAATGTAAGTTAGAAAGAGGGGGAGCTACAGGCAAATTAGAAAGAGGAAGACCAGGAGGTAAATTAGAAAGAGGAGGACCACATGAAGATGGTGGAATTATGGGGCCAGGTGTACCCAGTGGTGGACCACCTAAGGCAGGAATCGGTGAATTAGGTGTTGACCCAGATGCAAGAGGAAAAGAAACACGTTTAGTTAAACTAAGTTTGGCAGCTTGGACGCCCTGAACTTGACTGTCGTAGGTAAACATAGGCGGATCATTCCATCCGGGAGCCCCTGCAAGGAAAAAATATATACATTGACACATAATCATCTACATTACATAGTTTTCCAAAAAAAACCAAAGGGTTTATATACCAAATTAAAAAAATCAGTCGGAAGAACTCAAAGAAAACTTTGTCATATGCACAGCGATACTGAAATTAAATTCCACAATGTTTCATTTAATTAGTTCATTATTATTAACATATTTATGAAGGAATCAACAGGTGTTTGTTTACATTGCAGTTTTAATTTCAGCAGAAAATATCTAATTTAATCAATATCCCATAAAACTATTTTTTTCCCCTGGATAACAACATAGTTAAATGGACTTTATTTTAGATGTTTCTTTTCAATAAAACTCTACAAGAACCGTTTTTGAGAAATTTTCTGTAATTTATAGCAATAAAAATTGGAATAGTAGAAATTTAAGACATAATATAATGGTTAGTGGTTCTACAAAATGTCCAGCAGATATTAAATAAGGTTGTTGTCTCTATGTTTACTATATAATATTAAAATATACTTTACAAAACATCAGCTAGTTTAGATGACCTTCTAAGAAAGACCATATTGTTTGTAAAGAATCATAACAATAATAAAACAATGCCAGATGTGTTCCCTAGCTTACCATTACCATTCACTGAAACATAAATTATTGTCCCCTGAGATATTGCTAGCATAAAAAATAGCATGTACGAATAGTAAAGTATCCAAAACATCCTTCTCAAATCATCGTAAACATACTAAAATGTTTCCTTGGTTGTTCCATAGAAAATGTAAAAAGTCCTACTTCATCATCAAATTATACTGATAATAAGGACCTATACCATTATTAAATAACTAAGTAAATAGAGTAAACAATCAGACATAAGAAATTAATAAATTAATTAAATCAATTTTGAATTACCTTTAACTTTTGGAGAATCTGATGCCATAATAAAAAAAAAAAACTAGAAGAAAATTGTAAAAGCACGAACAAAACGTCAACAAACTTGTTGAACAACTTATTTTAAGATAAAAAAAATATGAAATTTGAAATATACTATTCGTTGTAAATTGATTGTTGATTAATTAATTATCGAAAAAATGGGACAACAAAGTAAACATAACAATCGTAAAACTAAAAATAAGCCACGTTATCACTCACTGTGATTGTGTATCACTTATTTTTTATCAGAAATCCCGGGACCGGGAAATATAATTATCAGTGTTGCTACCTGAAGAATAATAATGGCTAAATAAAGAATTTCTCTTAAAGTTAAAGTAGTATTTATATAATTTCTTTTGTGTTGGAAATAAAAGTTGTTTCATTTAAATTTATATAATTTTTTCGAAACAATGAAAAAATGTTGTAATAAATAATATACAGACTGGTTATGCATCCTTGCTGGTTATGATTTATATTATTGCGAACAATCAAGTAACTGACTAAACGCTGAGCGTTGAAACTGTGCTACAAAAGATGAATTTTTGAAGGAGTCTTGTCAGTTAATGTCAAGTCTCTGTTAGATAAGATAAACGAAAAACCAGGGGAATGGGAATGATTTTAAATCTCTAGTCATTAGTTTTTAAGGATTTTAAATTATTTATTCTTGTCTTATGGCTTTAAAAGCGCGTGCATCCGTAATTTAAGAGTGTCGGTTTTAGAGTAGTTTTATCTAATGGCAGTTTTCAGGGACGATAGCTGAGAACGCAATTCCGATGAGGTGAAGTAGCATTTGATTTTTTTAGTTTTTAATGTTTAAAAGAAGCGGATGTGATGGTGGTAATAGATCATCGCTCGGAGACCCAGTATTTGGTTACCGACGGTTCGTTTAGGGACGAAAGCAGCACTTCCGAACAGAGGTTCAAATGGAAGCCGAACCCCTACCTGGGCATCACGCTGGCCACTATATCCTCCTTCTTCTTCTCTTTGTCTTCTGTCATAGTGAAATGGATGGTCGACGTCCATCCTATGGAGTTGGCGGCTTGCAGGTTCGTCGGAGTCCTCCTCCCGGCCATACCGATAGCCGTCTACAGGAAAGAGAATATATTTCCCAAAGGTAAAAGGATAATTCTATTACTGAGGTCGTTCGTAGGTACGACAGGTCTCATGCTAAGTTTCTACGCGTTCAGGCACATGCCTCTGGCCGACGCATCGGTCATAGTTTTCAGTGTACCCGTATTTGTCGCTATTTTCGCAGCTATATTTCTCAAAGAACCTTGTAACGCTTTCAACATATTTACTATTTTCCTGACTCTGATGGGCGTGATATTGATTACGAGGCCGGTTTACCTGTTCGGCCCTCCCGACGGGAGTACAAAAGAAGAAGTGTTCCACTCGGACCTGTGGGGAGCAGTGGCCGCATTCTCTTCCACCCTGTTCGGGGCTAACGCTTACATTCTACTCCGTGTTTTAAAGGGCATTCACTATTCTGTGATTATGATCAATTTCGGCTTATTCGCACTGATCGAAACTATATTCGTATCTTGGGTATTGGGTGTACTGTGCCTGCCGAAGTGCGGGCTGGAACGTCTATTAGTAGTAGCTCTAGGAGTGTTTAGTTTCGGTGGTCAGATCCTTTTGACCACCTCTCTACAAATCGAACAAGCGGGCCCAGTGTCTATAGCACGCTCTGCTGACATTGTCTTTGCTTTCATCTGGCAGATGATGTTCTTCAACCAGATGCCTAACGTGTACAGTTTGCTCGGGGCGACCCTGGTCACCTGCTCTGTTATTCTCGTAGGACTAAGGAAGTGGGCCCTTACTCTGCCTGATGACTCCACTCTAAAAAGAACATTACTTGTTTTTGGAGCTTAAATTTTTTGATTAGGACTGATATTTTTTTAACAATTTATTACACGGTTTTTAATGAGCCAAAAAAAGTTCATTTTTAGATATGATTGAACACCGATTTTTTTTTTCTCAAACATTTTATAAAATAATAAGCACAAACTTTCTCAGATAATGATTCAAGTTTTAACAGAAGTCCTATACCTAAGACCTAAAGGAAAATACTAAGTTGGAAAGTCGAGTAAAAAATATATAGGTATAGGTTTACAAGGGTGCCCATAGTAGGAATTTATTGCGCCATCCAGTGTTTTGGGTTGTGGGAATCCATTTTTGGGGTATTTTTAAAAAATTTAAGATGATCTCAGGCAGTTTTTTTTTGTGTGGTGGGGATGGGCATTCCTGTAAGTATATGTATATTATTTCTCTTTAACAATGTAAATCCTGTTAAAATTTAACTTCTTACCTTAGTAAATGGTAATTTTTAATAGAAAATCATAAAATTTCTATTTTGGATTGTTCTAAACAGATTTAAGAATATAATAGAACGTTGACTTCTTTTTTCCTCTTGATTAAAAAAAAAAATTGTTAATAATACTTTAAAAAAAAAAAAAAAAAACTTTTTTCACCTTAAATTTCTATTCATACTTTCTTATGGCATTGCAAATTGCTAGCTCAAATTAATTGAATAATTTTTTCTGCACAAATTCGGCACTTGTCTCCTCAAGAAGACAAATTTTCTTAATACATCATTATCTACCTGATCTCAAATACATTAGCTAAGTTTTTAGATAATTTCCCTTATTATCGAGTGATGCTCTTTTGCCTTCATTTTTAACTTTGGCAAATGGGGCTTCTCGCTGGAGGGGATTGTCGTATAGGTTGATAATCTTGAGCTTACCGAGAATCAGTCAAAAATGAAAATTTTGAATTGACCGAAGTTTTTCCAAAACTCAATTCTCAATCAATATCAATACAATAAGAATGAATGTATGTAATTCCTTTTAAGAGAAAAAAGGAATAATTCCTCTTTTTTCCTGTGAGGGGGTAAGGGGGAACAAATTGGTAAAAGTTTGCTATAACATAATTATCAGCAGTTTGTGTTATCATATCGTTAAATGGACTTTATTTATTTTTATTTATGTATTATCGTTATTTAAGCATTATTAGATTAAAATTTTATTTTATTACCTAATATTATAATAATTTATAGTAATATAAACTGATGTCTGCTAAATATTTCAATGAAATTAACAAATATTTTTAAAAAAAATGTAAAAGTTATGCAAAAAATAAAATAAAAATGAAGGACCTCAACCAGTCGAAATTTAGACTTAGATAACCACGAAATTGATATTTATATCTACATGATAGACAAAATTAATGATATTAAAGAAAAGAAAAATCACCAAATAGAAAATTAATAAAGTTGCATCTGATATTAAATATATCTAATAATTAAATTCAAATCACATTAGCTATAAAATAATAATAATGAATTATTAAAATGCACGTTACCAAATAAAACCAAAAAACCATTAGTTCTTTTAAAAATTCACAAAATAGTACTTACCTGACTTTAGATTTAAAAAGAAATAATTATTGAAAAACTTAATTGAAGTGTATAATTGACTCGTATATGTTTAGTAAATTTGCAGTATAAGGAACAATTTAATAGTAAGAATAAAAACAGCCCCTACATCAATCATAACATAAAAATAGGTGGTTACGATACTATTGGGGATAACTAAATTGGTGGATACTATATGATACCGATTGGGACAACTAGGTGGACATGATACCGATTGGGACAACTAGGAGGTGGACATGATACCAATTGGGCCAACTAGTTGGACATGATACCGATTGGGACAACTAGGTGGACATGATACCGATTGGGCCAACTAGTTGGACATGATACCGATTGGGACAACTAGGTGGACATGATTCTGAGAGGTCTACAAGGTGGTCACAATACTGCTAATTTATCACTAAGTATAACATCAAAAAATAAAAACAAATTGTGCTAATTTATTAGTAAACTAACTTATTTTATGTCTATATTAATTTAATTCAATTTTTTACAAAAATCTATTGTGTAAATTCTTTAGTTTTAATTGCTGTAACTATTTGAGAAATGCATAATATGGTTGGAGAAGTTTGCGAATATTAATATGGGTTTAACATCTTTTCCCTGGCCTCTTATTTGATCATAATAAGCTGTTGTATTGCTTATTTGTTTGTCTCTTTATTTAAAATCTGATTTTACCTTTGTAAATGTAAACTAATTTTTAACCTTTAAATGTAAACCAATGCTAGTCAGCTATTAATCTCAAAATGTGATGTTTATTTTATTTTTATTGTAATCGCTTCTGTTATAGTTTGCTTTTAATATTATTGCTTTAGTTGAAAGTTTTGAAGGTTTCTATTATATTTTTCTGAAAACACGACCATTTTCAACAATTATTAAGTAGTTGAATTTGTTTTTATTATGTTTCTGGTTAAAGTTGTTTTAAAGGATTTGAAGGAAATGTCTCTTTCCACGTTGCGTGTACTAGTTAGTCAGGTAGGACGGACTATTTGTTCAAACCTTAGCAATTAGGCCATATTTAAAGGCTCAAGGTGGAGAGTTGCAGCCACTCCATACATCATTCCTCTGTACATAGAACTGCCGAAGCGAGTATGGTGTGGTCATTTATGAGCTATATAAATCAGACTGTCAAAACATGGTGGAAGAGAACCCCTTAAGGGGTACCCTCACTTTAATCTGTCTTTGATTCATGGATGCTAATAATTTGTTTTTTTTTAAATGTCGTTTGATTTTAATGAAATTTAGATGTTGTGTCAAAATTAGTCCATTATTGGTGCCGTATTGATGTCAATCTTCTACGTCTCTTGCTTTTTCTCCCAAATATTCATAAACTTCTTAGGTATTAAAAGTACTCTTCTCAAATACAATTTAATCTATTAATTATATGAACAAATAAATATGTATTTTAAATATCTTAGAATTAGATTCTTAAAATATCTTAAATTAGTATTTTTAAAGAGGTCTATACACACAAAGAGGAAAGCCTAGTGTGTGATGTTGTTAACATGTTGCGTTTTAACATGTAATGTTGTGTAACATTTGCTTTAAAAAGATCTAATCTCTCTGGAAGAGATAGTTATTTTGTATTTTAAAGATAGCTTTACCCCCTCTACTTTTTATTCTGAGATAAACTACGTGGAAAAAATCAAAACAACATCATTTTAAAGGAAACAAATAAAAACCTGTAAAATAAATTATTTTAGTTGTTAAATTATATTATTTACAATACATGCTTGTATATTAGCTTAATCTCAGACACATAAACCACAATGTGGGGTTTAGAGCAAACCCAGGTTGTAGAAAATTATTTCCCTCTATTAATCTATTAATTTTCTACTCTCCTAAAAAAAATGTATTCCTTGGCTGGCCATTAGCCTGATTGTGGAGAATTCTTTTTAGTTTGGAATGGTTCACCGAAGATCATCTATTTACGATTTAACAACTCAAGATATTTCCTAATCCAATTTAAAATAGTTTCTTCATTCTCGCCACATTTACCAACTCCTTACCAAGATTTCCTGACCTCACCAAGTAGCTGTATGTGCCTGTTCAATGGTCAATGACATGTTAAGAAACCTGCCATTTTCTGAAATGCATTCTTATTTAAATTTAACATAGGTAGAGGTTTATTGATAAATAATCTGAATTATCTCATTGTGGGAGTTCATAGCAGGTTTTCTGAAATCCTCTAAGAGGAAAGTTCTTTACTTTTGGCCTTTATAAAATCATCATTGGTGTTGACTTTGTTAGTAGAGTAACATTAATGAAAGAATATGATAGCGAGTCTATTTTATTTATGTCGGAGATGAACGGATGATTCCGAAAGTACCTTTATTAAATAAACAAGTTATTCCTAAGTGGGAGATACATTTGCTTTGAATCCATTAAAATGACACTGTCAAGGCGTAAATTCATTTATTTTAATAATAATTATAATTAGTTTTAGTGTTTTATTTGATCATGGTCTAGTCTTCATCATAGTCTGAACTAGATTAATTAATTATTTCCTGTATTAATTTCAAAAGAAAAGTAAAAATTAAGTCATTTTGTAACTTCTTTCAGATTGAAACTGTTAATTTGTCACTATTTAACTTTTAACATGGCAAATAAGCAACAGAGATAGATAGCCTTAAAAACTTTCAACTATACATTTTTTTATGACTAATTTAATTTTATATATATTTCCTGTAGTTTTAGAAAAGTTACCATTTTAAAAATATTTAAAATTATATATTTTTTAAATTAAATCAAATTGTATTTTGAAGTATGTAATCATGAGATGAAGAAGAAAAAAAAAAAA
>KZ651878.1:302861-325220 GCA_001010745.2 Gerris buenoi
TTATATATATATTAAGTTATTATTTATACAATTTGTGTTAGTGAGAGACACCCATGATATTGCAGTGAGAAAAATCACGGTATTACTTTGCAGATAAGTTTTATTGTTCACATACCATTATAAAAAAAATAATTATTTACCCTTAATTTTCCAATATTGTAGTTGAAATTTTGAAAAGTGCATAATGAAATGATGTCATCTTGAATATCCAATGATTCTGGTATGTCTTCTTTCTTACAGCAGAATAAGGTTTTTACCTAAAAAAAAAAAAATAAATAAATTAAAATCGAATTTTCACAGTTTAGATTATTAACTTAAAACAGAGTACAGTACTAGGAAATCCAAATATAATGTGAAAAGGTAGTAAATTGTCAGCAGAAGTCATATCTGTAAGTAAATTGTTAGCACTAGTCAAAGTCTGTAAGAAAAATGTCAGCACAATAGTCAGCCTGGAAGCTAGTAAATTGTCAATTTGTTAAGACGTTAAAAAAATAGAACGGGGACACAAAAAAAAACAATTTTCTAAGGCACAAAGATAAATTAGAACAATTACAACACCAGATATTTATTTTTATTCAGGGTGTCCTCATCCTTCATTTGACACCTCACATTTCATAATAGCCCCATAACTTCTGTCCTTTGTTTTTGAGGGATGATTTTTTGGAGCTTCCCTACTATTTTCCTGTTTGATTTATTAAATATAATATACCTGCAATGTTTCAAAATTTTCTTTTACATTTGAATGTCAAAATTTATCATTTGATGATCAGGTGCCTTAAAAACGAAGAAATACAGGAATGTGAAAGGGTCCTCCAAAAGAGTTCTTAAGAATTCGTTGGTTAATTTAAAGGAATATAGGGGATGTTCCATTACTTTGGACAATTTAAAGGAATATAGGGAAGGTTCCCTTACCTAGGACGCAGAAAAAAATCTACATCGCTAATATTACTAATATGATAGTTGGTGAAGGTAAATTGTGAGGTTTTATAAAATATTTTCCAGGCTCCACTCTGATAAAGTATCAGAAAAAAAATGTCCTCTCTGGAATTGCACCAGGGCAAGTGTCCAAGAGGCTACCTCCCTTTATCATAGAAAGTAGAATTCTAGGCACCCATAGTTGCTTGCTTTATCTTTCAACTCTTAATTAAGTATAATAGAAACGTAATTGAGAAAAGTTAATGTGGTTACGTATTTCAGGTAGGGTATATAAAATATCTGCCTGAATAATTAGAACAAAACTTTCCCATAACACTAAATTTTTGTGCCATCACATACTTCATCTATACATACACAACGTATATGAGACAGTAAAAATACATGATATTATTAATTTTGTAATAACATCAAATATTTAAAAAAAAAAACAAAAAAAAAACTTACTTCAAATAATTTACTAAGAACTGTAGTTAATTGACCCAAATACAACATAGAATCTTTGTGATTCTTCTTTATTTCAACAGAAAAGTTATCGCACACCTGAAATCAAAATTTAAATAAATTTTAAATGAGAAGAAAATAATATTGCTTAAGAATCAGCATGTCCAATTGATTTTAATTATGAAAATCAACAGTTTGTTTAG
The DNA here is from genome assembly GCA_001010745.2 of Gerris buenoi. NCBI lineage: Eukaryota > Metazoa > Arthropoda > Insecta > Hemiptera > Gerridae > Gerris > Gerris buenoi. The sequence goes on from KZ651878.1 coordinate 304,442, forward strand.
CCTACTTGTCCAAAAATAAGGTAAGAATACTCTTGATGCAAGCAACCCCTTCACAAATATTATAACTAGTAATCATCGAAATAAACAAACCTGGGTACGAGCAATAGAATACTTGAGTGTTTCTATGGGCAGACCCACGTGATCTCCACGCATCAGCTCCACAAGATATATCAAATTAGGTAGACCACAGTTCTTCAACCGAAACTAAAACAGAACATAATTAAACTAGGCATCGCGTGGCTCTATCATTGAAGCGAGCGTACAGTAATAGTAATAAATTTGTATTGAATATTAAAAAAATAGATAATCATGCATCATGATGAGTTGTTAGATAATGGGTATAGTAGTAGATCAGCGGCTAGTAGTAAGGGAAGGGAACCACCCCGCATTCTTACTATTCCTCTAAAAACTCTAACCGCACCTCTCCTTTTCAATTATTATAAAATGTATCACGTCATTACTCGAATACTACAGCTTGTATCAACTTGAAATTTTACATACTTGTTTCAATTGTACTTTAGACGATGTATATGAAGTTTTATTAAAATCGTTTCGTTAGAACGCAAGATATCGGTAAAAAGGTTGTTTTCTCTATTTTAAACGTTTAGGTCCGCTTTAATAGTTTTTGCGATCTTTATTAATTCATAGCGGTGTCGTTGTTGGTTTTACTAAAAAATGTTATAGGAAAAAAATGTTCGTCTCATCGAATAGGTTATGATAGAATTTTTTCCCGTCCTGAAATTCCAATTTTAAATTTCAAGCTCACGTTTACGCGAGCATTGCGCGCGAACTCTTGGACGGATCACGCTGTCCAACGAACTTAGCCTGAGTATTAGTAAGAGGAACATGTGTACCAAATTTCAACTAAATCGGCTAACTTTTACTCAAGTTATCGTCGCACGCGTAAACGTTACGGACAGACAGACAGACATCCAAGATGCATATTTCGTTGAATGTAAGTAGCTCGCTTATGCTCGCTTCAATTAATGGTTTCAGATAATATTTTAGCAAAATCAGTTTGTTAATAATGATTTAGGTCCCACTATAGTTAAAATAGGGGATTACAGAAGTATAACTTTTAGATTAAAAGTATTGTAAAGCAACTGCAACCCAATTTTTTTCTGTTAACGTTAGATGGGAGTCCCTTTCTTCACATTCATTATAAATCTCTCTTAAAACTGGTGATCAAATCAAAAGAGATTTTTTCAGTGTGCTCCATTTTGTTGTGAAAAACCAAATACATTCAACTTTTGTGTTAGCATCAGAAGTTAAAAAAGATTGATTACTTTGCTTGCAAAACTCTTCATCACAATTTAACATAGTCAATTAATAAAATAGTGAGCACTATGCATGAGGAATCGCTTGAGCATCAGAAAACAACTGACACAGTTGTGACAGTTTACTAGAGGAAGTTTACCTTCTGTTCACGAAATCTTCCATCTTTGATACTGCCAGCTAAATCATCAAGCCTCTTCCTCTCGACTATGTAGGGTAGAGCTAATTCTTTGCCTGACTCTCTATGTCGAGCTATCCATAGAAAATCTCCAACGTTTAGCCTCCGAACTTCAAACTTAACAAGTAACTTGGTCAGTTCTCTCACTGTCTCATCTTCTGCCTTCTTCTGAGCTCTGAAATAAGCATATTTTTACTTAGGTATGATATCATGGGATATCATACCTAAATATATGGTGTGTAAAAGTGTTTGTAAGAGCAACTAGTCGGAATGTGATAATACAAATACTTTGAGCAAAGCACGTGTATATGGCTTGAGTAATATAAAATAGCGTACCCAATTGTTTCAGCTGTATCAACTAGGAGAATGACATCGAAGGAATTAGGAATGAAATATTCTGGACCTGATTCAATCGGCTCTTCAGATTGCTGACTAGATAAATTTTCCTAAAACAATAAAAAAAAATAAAAAAAATAGTTAGTCAGAGACAAAAAAAACAATGCAACAATACCATGAGTAGCCAATGTACGATTATTTCACATTTTAAAACATTCACAGATTGTTGCTACCAATAAGGTAACTTCTTAATAGTAGACACAATTTTAATACCATGTTGGCTAACTTACTAACCCTTAATTACAAAATTGAGGTGTGCTGACATAACCAATTAACACTAAAAGGACGAGAACCAATAAATTATTTCTACCTAATTATATAGAGATGGTTTGACTAACCTGAGAGGCAACATCCGCATTTTTCTTTCTTCCTTTTTTAACCGGAGATGGTTTAGGTTGGTTTTTCTTGCCAGGAGCCAATATATCAGCCGTAGAGGTTAACAGGTACGATGGATCTGTACACTGGACCTGGAAATCAGCTACTTCATCAGGGTACATTGACATCAGTTTTAGAGAAAGTTCACGCCCATCCCCTGTCAGGCTAAACCTAAATGAAATAAAACATTTGTCACAAGTATATCAACATGCACCTTTCCTGTCAGGCTAAACCTAAACAAGGTGGTTCACCATTCAGGTGTATTCTCTTCTTAACAAAGTAGTAGTAGTACTAGTACTAAGACAGGTAGGACGAACCACTGGTTCAAACCTAGCAATTAGGCCATATTGAGATCCTTTCTACTGGCTCTTTGTTAGAGAGACCTTTGTACAATGTGCCCAAAAGCGAGAGTGGTGTGATCATTAGTGTTGCATATAAATCAGAGCACCACAACACTGGATTGAACTCATGACTTCGTACTTCCCTTGATTCATTGATGGACAAGCAAACGTGGCAAGCAATTTAATCCACATGGCTTCACTAGCTCCCCTTTAACAATATAAATTATCATGCAAGCAAAATATTTATTTGAAACTAATGGGATGAGGAGTGTTTGTTCTCCAATAAAAGATATTATAAACAAAGAGCTAAAGCAGCCTGCCCTTTTTAGTTGTTAATACCTCAAAGATGAAATCAAATAGATATTAAATAATTAGGAGGCCAAATTCTTACATATTCTATCTATAGAAGCTATCATTCTAATCTATAGATAATTTATCCTTGATAAGTCTAGATCTTCCAATGGAAATTGCATCTGAGATTTTGTGAATCACGACTTTTCAAACAACAGGGATCATTTTCAAGAGAGTTCTCATGGTAAGCTCTAAATTGTAAATGACAAATCTTCTCTCGAAGATCTTAACTAATCAGTTACTAATGACTTTAATCATGAGCACTCCCTTTGAGAATGATCTCTGTAATGGATTCAAGATGTTGGGATTCACAAACTCTCTGACACGATCTCCTCCAGAAGATTTTCATTTATCAGTTGCAAATAACAAGGGGTCATGGGAGCTCGTGATATAGAGTTTTTGGCTCTCCTAACAATATCATTAAACAGCATAGGGCATGGTCACAACTTGGAGGAGTGACAGATCTGGGTTCAATTCCCAGACTGGGCCCATGGACTTAGTATCATTAGAGAGCTTTTTTCAAAAATATAAAGTTTGTTTTTTCAAAGTGTATGTTTTGAGATATTCAGTGGTTTCAACACTTTTTGGACATCCCAATGGGGTTCTCCATCGGAATTTGTAGACATTTTAGACTCCAATCACAGAAACATAGGATATAAACAATCTTTTTTGGTGACCCTAGACCAAATGGATGATTAACACGGGTTAAATTTACAGCAGACTGATAATAAAGCAATAAGACATACTTTGGTGGATGACTTTGTTTCTTGACATATCCTTTGGTTACAAGCTGAGACATAGATGACCATGCTGTATAGAAACTTCCCTGTTGAGGTCTGGTGAACGACATATCACATAATGGTTGACCTGCCTTCTGCAGTTCTGCTTTGCTCATCCAGTCTAAAACAATACTAAAAACATAGTCACAAAGTAATTTGAAGAGTTAACATCATCTGCTTTAGATTATATAAGAGTACATAATGCTAAATAAAGTTTCAATTAAATATGATATTAGTGAAGATTAACAAATTAGTCAGAAGGGATAAGATATGAACAGTCCCAGTGAGAGAGAGAGACAAAAAAATGGGAATGGGAGCAAATGAGAGCTCAAGATTTTAAATAGACGTCAAAATCTCAAGCTCTCTTTGGTTTTTGTAGATTTTTTCCATTCTGTCAGAATTAACTCTTAAATCTTGGAGGGACTTTAATAAAGCAAGATTATATACAAATTTAGTTAATGTGAGAAGTTTACCTTTAGATCCATTTGCTTCTTCATTTTTAAACAGAGTAACCAGTATAGCAAAGGGTCCGGTACGATTTTTAGGTAAGTAAGGTTTCTTCTTGGGTTTAGGGCTGCTACTTTCTGTGGGTTCTTTCTAAAACAATACAAAGCCAAGGGTAATTACATGCTAGGTACAATTATTTCATCATTTCTTAAAATTATTACTTTAGCGTAGTTTGGAAGCGAGTAAAAGGAACATCCTAAGGTTATTGTATACATGAGCAGTGGAGTTACTTGATTAGGAATAAGGAAAAATATCTTTTAAAGGCAGCAATTTAGCTACTAGTGGTTGATGATAATGAGTGGAAATAGGAAAGAGAACTAGAGAAGACATTTTTAATTTACTCCTCATCCTTTATTAGTTTAGAACCTTAGAATTAGTTGAAATTATTTTGTGACTTGACAGAGGCCTGACAAGTTCTCTTGAATACAAAAATTCATTTTTAGAAATTTATTTTACACCCAAATCAAACTAATGCTCCATTATAACAGGCCAAATAGATTGGCTACTTTACACATCTACTCGAAGATATCATCATGAAACATATCAACCCTCTCTGAGGCTCCCCTTTTTTTAGCGAATCTCATAATAGTCCTCTTAAGAACATTTCCTCTTCGTCATCACACATTGGTCCTTTGTACAAGGGGTATATGCTGAGGTACCATGAGCTGCCATACCATGTGGCCCTAAAGTAGCCCCTGGAGTTAGAACTAAGGAGGAAGGGAGTGAGGCGCTGGAGGACAGTAGTTCTTGGCAGAAGAGAACAGAGGTGCTTTATTGATCAGGCCAAAGCCCTTCATGAGCTGTACTGCCAAGAAATTAGTAAGTAAAGACGCCCCTAAACAATCAGTATTAAATAACACCTTATTGTGGAGAACAATATTATTAAAGAAAACCAGTCTTCTTCGAAAAGGGTCTTTAATTTAACTGGCCCAATATTATAGGGCAACTTTAAATTTTGCATAATAATATTAATAATTCAGAGGTCACTTAAGATTAAAAATTGTGTGAGAATATAAAAAGTAAATTATTATTATTATGTACAGGGAGTGAAATGTGAGAAAAATCAACAACCAAGTTGATGTGATCTGCCAAGTGATGATGTAAAACTTCTTATTGACTATGAAAGTCTTCGCTTTACAGCAAATCTTAGTGTTTGACAAAAATAACATTGTTTTGTGCCCTACTACAGTCTGTGCCAAACGAGAGTTAGTGCGTTGACAGCACGGGAAAAACTAGCAAATGGTGTTGGGGAGCCAAAGATTTGCCCTCTGGATAACCATATAAAAAGGTAAATATAGTGGCTTTATTTTTTCCCTGAGTGGTTGACCAATCTGTGTGTCACCTGATTTCCCGTGCTGTCAATGCACTAGCTCTCATTTGGCATAGGCTGTAATGATAACTGTATGGTCATGGTCTAAATAAAATCTAATGCATTTTACAAGACAAAATTTTTCAAATTACACTTGTCTGTTATTACTGAGGAGAGAAAGGACCAGAGGTAAGAGGTGTTTGGAAGGTGGTTTGATAGAGGGAAGAAAAGGGTTCTATCAAGTATTGTAAAGTGCCTTGAGCTCTTGGTTGTTCACAATATGTTAAAAAGACCAAAATGGGAGGAGTAGAAAAGGAGCTACGATAAAAAGAGCCAAAGCCCACACAGCCTATGGCACATCATTTGACACCTCTTCTTCGCAGTTCATTCCTCTACTTAGCTCCTTCACACAATATTTAAAACACAATGCAATTTCTAAATAAAGCAATACTAACTTCTGAGAGAGCAGAAATAGATTTCTTCCTTTTGCGAGGTTTTTGGGTAGGATTATTAGTTGTAGAACCAGGTTTATCCATATTTTCAGTATTCTGTCCAGCACTATCTGAAGTAAATGCAGAAATAGAATCTTTGCCATCTTCAAAAACAGTAATTACAAAGTAATTAATTAATTAATTAATTAATCAAGTACAAACATAAGTTAAAGATACTATAAATGTTTCATTCTATTGTGAGATAAGTTCTAACACCCTTTTCATTACTATACATTCAAAAATTTATTAAGATTTACCCAAAGAATTAGGTTGGTAAACTTGAATTGGAGGAATATTTTATAAAAACAAAGAAGCCTTCTTATAATAAATATTTTGAGACATCAACCATCCTCACGTGTTTTATGGAGGGACACATTTCATAAAGTTCTTACAGCCCGGCACTAAACATCTATGTGTTCTTTGTGCAGTAACTTTTAATATTTTTGTTAAGGTCTACACTGCTTTTCTTAAATATTCTAGCTTTGGCTTCATGGTCCCATAATCAAAAGTGTTGTGTCTGTTTAACTTCCACCATGTAAATCAACCGTCCCACCTAAACGTATAAAAAAGGAACCAGATTTAAAGCCTAAATGTACCATTCACTACATTTTTTCCCTATACACAACGTTTTTATGGGACTGAACTATAACAAAAGTTATAGATATTAATTGTATTTATATTAATGTATTGTTTTATACACTAGTATGCAGACATTAATAAGGTAGACAAAGGAATAGTAAAAGTTTAAACAAACCTGACTTTTTGTATTCAGCAAGTCTTCGATCAAGTTTAATACATAAAGCAGCATCAAAATGTTCCAAAATCAAACACTCTTTTCCTGAACTCAGCACTAGTGGATACTTACGTAAACTTTCTAATGCCTGCAATTTAAAAATAATAATCACCTAGATTAATAATAATGCAGATTTACCGTTTGACACAACAATTTGAATCTTGTGCTGTTACATAGGTTAGGGTAAGTAGTTTTTTTAAGACCACTTACGTTAAACTTTAACATGTGCCCCCCTTGGTGGAAAAAATTCACTTTTTCGCTGTAACTGTAGAGTAGCATGTGGATTCTCAGACCCCCATATTCTGACATTATGCCTATTTACCATTCCACTGACGTGAAAGGTGGATTCATCAGTAAAGCATATTTGATTTAAGCAATCGTTAGCGCAATAAGTCCCGTAGAAAATGTCAGTCGCCAATTCTGCATATCTGAGCAAATCATCCAGTTGCAAGGCCGGCACGAATATAAGCATGCAACTTAAGCCTTTTTGAAAAGTTTTCACCACACTTGCTTGCGGTATTTGAAGTTCACGTGTTGCTTGATGAGTTGCTTTAGATGGACTCAATTGAAACAATTGCCGAACACGATCATCAGTAGCTTCACTCACATTAAGCCTGCCACATCTAGGAAGATCCACAGACGGCAGATAGTTTCTCCAAACAATCATAAGAAAAAGTAAATCTTAGAAGGTGAGGACATTGTGCTTCCTTTGGGGCATGTGGAATGCCAGGAACAAATGCCCCAGAAACATCCTTTGCACTAATGGAGGGGCCTAGAGAAGAGGATGGACCAAAGAGGCATGAAAGTTTCAAAGAAACCCTGCTCACATTAGGCATTTTTATCAGGCAGGAGAAGGTTTAGAACAAGGCAATGAAGCCCACAAAACACACTTTTAAGTAAATTAAACTTCAAGATCAAATACAATTAAATACTTCAAGATTCAAATATGACAAATTCGTAGAATGTTGCCGGCTCAGGATTATATTCTAAATCTGTTCTGAGAGTGATCGTAAAAGGAAGTCAGGCCAACCCATACTGTAGTTGTAGTACGTATTATACCACAACATAAATATATACTTAAAATATAAGGAAATAAATTTACCTTTTCAAATTTGAATTTAGCATCAGAATTGATTACTTCTGCTTGCTGTTTCCATTCATTCAACCAAGTTTCAAACAAAGGATTAGGTCGCTTAAGCCTAACAGTCTTTCTATTGTCAGCCGCCGACATTCTAAACAATTATTCTATTTACATCATAACACTAATATAGCCAATAACCATCTCAATGCAATCAACAAAAAATTATGAAAAACAACACTCTACATAGAAGCAAAACTAAACAATCCAAGAGCTAACAAAAACAAACATATTTTAGAGCCACGTAGATCTAAATCCACGTAATCCTAAATCAATAAGTTAACATTAAATTAAACAAGCTAAGACTGCCACAACATCAATCATAAAAGTAAAACGTGTTAAAAATTCAAAATAAACTTAAACTACAATTGTACAATAATAAACAATTAATATGAAATGAAAACAATAATAAAAAGCCGGGAATTTGAAGATAAGATAATATACAGTGTTACCAATTGCCAACAAGCAAAATATTAAACCTAGCTCCAGAGATATTTGGGGCTGAGAAAATTTAGTCTTGTTTCTTGTTCTTTTTTCTGCCCAGTACCTAGTAGATTATTTGTCAAATTTTTTTAGGGTCCGTAGGCAAAAGAGGATTAATTATAAGGATTCGAAGATCCTTATAATTTCCTGCGTTTGACTTGACTGTCTGTCTATCGTTAACACACATGATCTTGGAAAGTACGCAACACAAAAATTTGAAACTTTATTGTAATTTTATGTTTAAATTAAGCCCAAACACATTGTGCATAACAATAAATTAAAATATAATATAATAATTGGCCTAGTAATAAGATGAATAAATTTTAAATTTCTGACTGGAGTGGTATGTTTGAGGGTTTCTTCCTGATGGGCAGAGCACCTAAGCTGAGTGCGATAGGCAGAGCTTCTAAGCTGGATACCAGCAAGAAACTAATTAATAAGTTCACACCTGAATACCAGGGTTCTTTAATGAAAACTTATTTAGCAAAAAAACATGGATTGCCACACTATATCACTCTTGACTCTTGGTTCCACGCCCCACGCTGAGCAGATAACCTTGTGTGTCTGCACATCTGATCTTTCCTCCACTCCAATCATTGGTCAGTTCTATATTAAAAATTTGAAGCTGTTTTGCTAGTGGAGTGAGATCAAAACGGAACAAGTTCTAAATGAACTCATTCAGATGATGCCAGGGGTAATCAGTCTGAATGAGTCTGGTACTCTGTCAAGCGTGTTTAGTAGATGAGACGAACGATGGAGGTAGAGGTGGTAGCACAATTATTATTTTATTTAGTGTTCAAGCGATCTGGAACAACTAACAACTGGCCAGGTTTTTTTTTTTAAATTCCAGTGTAACTCCTGTCCCGGAACCTACGTTAGGTATTATATCTCGCTGCTTTGTGAACTTATTTTAAAACATCTTTGGTAATAATAATAACAACCTGAAATGCAGTCTGATAAATTGTAATAAACATGCATTAGTTCTAAAAAGAGGCAGTTTAAAGTAGCATCAATAAGAGAATTCATTTTTGACAATCAGGTTGGCCACCTATGTGAAGGGAAATATAAAGCCACTTAGTAGTTTTCTGAGAGCTTTCAGTGACACTTTTGTTTTCCTAGTAGGCCGTTGGCCCGAGCTTTCAGGTGTCCAAATTTCAAGCGCACATTTGCCCCCACCCAATTTTTTCAATTTTCTCACGCTGTCCAAAACCTGTTTGGTGTTAAGATGTTAATTTTGAACATAATGCTATGGCTATGCACCAATCACATTAAACCCTAGGGTACACTACTAAGACTTCCTCTTTCTATTAAATTTACAAAACTGGGTCAATATTTTAATTTTTTATTTATATAAAAAAACTATTATAACAGTCAAATAGCTTAACAATTATAATCCCAATACGTCAAAAGCCAGAAGTGTTCAATTGTGTATTTTCTCCGTTTCTTCTACTGATCACAGATGTAATATTCCATGGTCAAAATGAAGATGAGATTCACGATTCATATAAGATGATACTGAATAGCGGAGGGGAGGCGTGACATCCTCTGACAAAGATACATAGAGGCAGGAGGCAACAAGAGAAAAGATGTTGATAGTACAGTATATTGAGACTCGGTGCAGCTGTCATGACCAACCACTTCTATCTTCTGTTATTAATATCTATAACATCATCAATAAAAAGTAACACAAATTTACTGTTATTTATTTATTGTTTTATCAGGGTGTCAGACAACTAAGTCATATACACCCAATACTGTTATTTATTTTGATTTTTATTATTACGTTTAACATTTTTTTTCATTATAAGAGTTTTTTTTTTGTTTTTTTTTTTTTAATTTGTTTTTTTCCGGGTCTAGAAAGGTACCGGAAGCATTTTGATCACTTTTGGAAAGTCAAAAAAAAATTCACTCCCATTTTCTTGCCTGACTGTCGTTCTGTATGTCCAAGAATCCTTGTCACATGCTTTACTTCCACAATTTGAATCCGATTTTAATTAAATTTTCAGGGATTACGCGGGTTAGAACCAAGATGGTCCCCTATGAATTTCATCGCTCGAAGATCTATGGTGTCTTCTGCACAGGCGCAAACAAAAATCCTCCAAACGTCAATTTCTCGCCACCTAATCTTCCGAATTCGTTCAAATTTGGACGATAGTTGAGGATCGAACGTATAATGCCGTATGAATTTCATTTTGATCGGATCAGTCGTAGCCACTACGCATGCGCAAACGATAGATGTTGCCACACAAATAACTTCCACAATTTTCATCCGATTTCGATGAAACTTTTTAAAACATGTATGTTTTCAACAAAAATGTTCTGTAATTAGATTTATAATAGTCACTGCGCATGCAAAAACAAATTTTTAAGGCTTAGCGAAGCGGTTTTTGCTCAGAATTGGTTGATAGTTAGGGACTGTCAACAGATAATTCCCCCCACCCCCAAATTTTCAAGTCAAGTCAGAAAATGCTAAACCTGTGATCTCAGACTTTTTACGCGCGACTTGGCTTATTTTTTTACACTAGTGTTTTTGTTGGGATTTCACTTCTTTTTTTAAAGTAATTTTTCATTGCCACTAACAATTTTTCGTTTTTTTTTTCTTTTTCTTTGTTCTTGTTTTATCGTTCTTGGGCCTTTTTTCTTTCTTAGTCAATCTTTCGTATAAAACTACTTTATCGCTGAGTGCTCAAATTTAACTAAATAATATTATGTGGAGTAAATATCTTTGCACTTTAAGATAACTGTCAATCAATACTGTCAAATCAAACTCAACGAACGATCTCAACATCACTTTTAAGTTTTAACGTTCTCCACTAGGTAGCTCTAGTGGCGCTGTTTATAATTTTTTAATTTTTTACAATATTTTGAATAGGCAGTTTTTCTCTTAGCCCTAAAGAGACAAAGAACCAGATTTTTTAATTTTTCCTTTATTTGTACAATAAACTCTACCTATATACAAAATTTCAAGTTTTTAGGATTGTTAGAAGTGCCTTAGAATTATGATGAGTGAGTGAGTTAGTGACGAAATAACAAAACTTTCGGCTCATATATCTTATGAACTACTATGGGTAAAGGAGTGAAATTTTTATTTCTGGTTCAGTTCGTCATGGACTTTAAATTAAAATTAGTTTTATACATCGAAATATCTTTAATGGGACAATAGTGGGGGTCCAAATTGCCATGGAGATTGGTACGGCTGTGCTTTAAATGTATGGCAGGTCCAAGTTAGTTTATCACGGCAGTGTCCCATGATTTAATTTTCCCCAGTTTTTTAAATCCGTCAAAATTTGGTACTATATGACCGTTCTAAAGAACAAATATTATGTCTCCAATTTCAATAATTCCAAGGCAGATATCCGTTCCAGTTATAAGAGAAATAATTATTTGGTCTGGAAAGTTTTTCTCTGTCTGACAGTCTGTCTCTCGCTCATTTTTTGCGGACATATCTTAAAGACTACTCGTACTTCGTGTACTCGTTCGATTTTAATGGAATTTGGATGACAGATAATAATCATAGCATAATTAGCCCATTCCAGCAAAATTCCGGGCCAAGCCGGCAATTGGACCTACTTAGTTTATGCTTCCTAATTTAATTCGGGCTCAGCGAACAATCGGCCCGATATAGGGTTAATGAATTTAATTTCATCGGCAAAATCCGGGCCGAGCGCATTTGGGGTGATTAAGTGTGTACAGACCCTAATATATTACTAAATTAATTCCTTTTATTGGGAAATATTTACAGAAAATTCGAATGCATCTGTCATCGTGGTTTTAAATGTATGGCAGGTCCAAGTTAGTTAATCATTTCGGAGGGGGGGGGGGGGGCCCTTGGGTTAGTTTTATTTGAAACTAAACGTCTCTTATCTTATAATGTTTAATGTATATTTTGGTACAATTCTATTTACTTATGTCACATATGATGCTGTATATGAAACAGGTTCAGCTGGCTCTTCAGTCAAACAGCGATGCCAGGATGGAAGTATGTGGAAGAAGGGATGTAACGACTGCTACTGTGATAATGGCATTCCATTCTGTCACACTCTACCCTGCCACTTACCTCGTCAGTATCAAGTGCAAAATTATTATTTATACTTTAAGAGAATCTATTGATAAACAATTGATAAATTAATTGATTGAATGCTATAAAGTTTTTACTAAAATATATTTTACCAATAATGCAAACTGTTTAACCTATTTTTGCTGAGTAATTGCCAAATCAAAAAATGTTTTTAAATTTAAACGTGTAGATTGTAGAGTGATTAGTGATGGACAGAGAATAGAGAGGGGGACAGAAAGACAACATCCCTTACTTTTACTGGATGTATTAGACCTATTAGAACTTACTTGGACAGGATGAGACTTGGCTAAACCAATTACCTCACATTGTTTTACGAAAGATTCCTAATTTTAATGAAATTTGGATGGTAATCCATAATTAGCCCATTATTGGTCCCATATAAGTTTCAACCTTCTTGCTCTCATTTGTTTCTCTTCCACATGCGCACTAACTTACATTTATTGGCACCCATTGCCCGTATCTTCAAAAGTCGAATTAAGAAACGATTTTTCTTATCTGATTTTATATGAAATTTGGATGGTTTGTCGAAAGTAGCCAGCAGATAGCCCCAGGTTTATTTCAACCGTCTGCACTCTTTAAATCTTTCTAAATTGATACTTTAATTAATGTAAAAAAAACAATTTTAAAGATTTAAAAAGCGGGGGAAAATTAAATTAATTTTACAATAATAAGTTGTAATAGCGTAAAAATCATTAAAGTATATAATACATTTTTTTTTAATTTTTAAATTAAGGAAGTTTTTCCTTTTTGAAAAATTTAAACAGAAAAATGGATTAGAACTTTTAATTACGTACATTAATTATTTATGTTACCAGCGTGAAAAAGTCTCAAGTGAGAGATCAGAATATTTTTAGATGCATCGTGTGACTGAGTTTTCAAGCCTAAATAAGCCCAAATGTGAAAGCTGTAAATAAAGAAGTAAACGATAATTGAAATCTTATAAAAATGTTTTGTAAGATATTTAAATAAATTTGCCTTGATGTAAATTCACTTTAATTTTTAGGAGGGGTTGTTAGAACGCCATGTAAATCTGGTTCAACTTGGAAGGTAGATTGTAACCTGTGCGTTTGCAAGACTGGTATACCTGTATGTTCCAGCTTAGTCTGTCCATCAACTTCCAATGGTATATACTTGATTGATCAACTGTTAATTTATTTTAAATTAACCCCCATATTTTTTTTTACACTAATTTAGAGGAGTATACTAATTTGGTGGTTTATATCAATTTTCGGTTTATAATAATTTAATGATTTATAGTAATTTGGTTGGTGGTTTAAAAAAATGTTGGCGAACCTTTTCTATGCATAACTGGTGTTTGTCAAGGAGATGGACTATCTCCATTTGTAGCTGGTTGAAAAAGAAGCAGAAAAAAGAGACACATTAATTATTAATCTTGGTTCAGATCAGTTTAATACGCCAAGGATGGCCTCGCTTGAGTTCAATGAGAGCCGCATTCCGCTTTTTCGTGTCACACCATAATTACATAGGTTTGGATATTTTGATTGTGACACGAGTTACTAAAATTAAACTGTGCAGAAATAGATTCGTGCATTTGCAATGTCTGACCCTTTTTTACCTCTTATAACTCAAATTACTTAGCCAAAGCCAATTTTTCAACAAGTATTATTTTAGAAATTGAAATTCTATCTTCAATTATATCACAAATAACTTCGTTTAAAACATTTGAAAAACGTTTATTTTGAACATTGGAAATCTTTAAACCTAAAAAAGATAAATATTTTGAACGTGAGCCGCATCTAACTCAACGAAGAGTGTTTGCCTGCCCCTGGTATATGCTGAAGACATCGTCATAATTGCAAGACACAAGAATGGATTGGAAGAAATATTTACCTTGGTTGAAGAAAGTGATAAAAAAAAGAAAGAAAAGCATTTTTTGTATTTGCCAAGAGAAAACAAACTACATGGAGCTGACCCAACAAGGAAGAAACAGACAACTTAGAATTATCTCTATCAGCAGTTATAACTTCGATGAGGTCGAAAGAATCACCTATTTATGGCCCGAAATTAATAGCCTACATTAAACCCAAAAGGAAATAAACCGAAGAATACTAGCAAAGGAGTAGTTCATACTATGCTAATGTAAAACTTCTTAGATCCAAAGTACAGTCCAGAACAAAATTAATTCTCTACAAATTTCATGTTTGCTAGTGGTATGATATGGATCTAAATTGAGGGGTTTGCTTTGTAGAGATGTAACACGCATCAGAGTCTTCGGAAGTAGAATAATGAGAAAAATACTAGGAAGTGTTCGCAAGGAGCACTGTTAGAGAATTCGGACCAATTTTGAAGTAAATCATTTTCTCGGTCATGAGGATATCATCAGCTTTATTAAAACTTCGAGAATAAGGTGTCTAGGTCATGTAATGACAACCCAGGAAAGAGAAGTAAGAAGCATTCTGGAAGATCAAGTGGAAGGTGAAAGAAGAAGAGGAAGACCTAGAAGCAGATGGCTGGACGATTTTAGGGAGAACCTGCAAACTCTCGAAGTTCCTGCTGGAAGGAAAATGCTCCAGGATAGAGGAATATGCTAAGGAGTGGTTCGAGAGGTCAGGATCCACTTAGGACAGTAGAGCTGGTGGAAGTAAGAAGTAAGTATATAAGGGTGTATTATTTGAATAAAATTATTGATCATGAATTACTTTTACAGGAGTAATAAGAAGTGAAAGATGTTTAGAGGCCAAGATGTGGAAAAATGGATGCAATGACTGCTTCTGTTATTTTGGACTTGTGGCGTGCAGTATTAAACCTTGTAACTCCACTGGTAAAATAACAATTCTACTTTAAGGCCCCCTTACACGGTCAAACTAGTTTGACAAGCAAGTTCGATCAAAAGTTTTTCGAATAAGTTTGATGCCCAGTGTATATCACATCAAGCCATCCAACTCACAAACTTCACCCACTCACGGTCCAACTTACTTGTCAAGCTGGCTTGACAAGCCAAGTTTGTCAAGTAAGTTTGATCGTGTATGGGGGCCTTTACTTCATCAATCTATGCTTAAATTGATTTATTATTTGATATTATTAATGTCCCTTGCAATACATTTTAATCTTTTTAAAGTAAATACTTTAATTTAATATTAGATATTTTAATACTTTTTTAGAACATGGATCGACGTCACGTGAAAGGGCAGCAATGTGGAAACCCACTTTACTGTTTGGTAAGCATTATTCAGTACTGACAATCACAAAAACTGAATCACTAAGTGTTTTCTCTAAAAGTAAAATGATATAATTACTGAGGACCGGCCTAACATAGTTTGTTAGCGTACCTGCTAACAAACTCCGCCTGAAACAAAATGTCAACACACAGAGATATCTGGTGACTGGTGATATCAAATCCCAGAGAGGTGAGAAATGTGTCACATTGATGATAGCATTGAGTACATAAGTTGACCCAAGCTCCTGAATGATGAAGCCTAATGATGTGTTAATTGGAACGTAAAAGAAAAAGGAAATAAATAACTACAATACTTTGTCTACAGAATCTGTATTCCAGACAGTCATGAACAGAAAGTAAGTAGGATATAAAATATTAAATCTTGGCTATTTTGATGGAGGTACTATAAACAACTTTGTCTCAAGTTATTGTAGAAAATGCGAGACTCTAAAGATAAGTAATGTAAATGCGAATATTATACAGTCAAACAAGATAAGCATTAACTCTTTCACCTCAGGTTGGCCAACCTATGTAGGGAAACAAATAAAGACACTAGAAGGATATCCTCCACTAGTGGCATTTTTCTTTGGTTAGTTAGCCTATCCTTCTAGATGACAAGAGCATGAGCTCCCATTGGCTCCCCACCCTATTTCTTTTCGATTTTTCGCTGTCAGAGTTAACGCATATCTTGGTCTAACTATAGTACATTGTGTAGCAAGTGTGAAAATAGCATTTTATACGCCAAAAGCTGTAATTCGCTTGAGCCTATAAAATTCTGTTAGTGAACATGTTAGGTATTGCACTTATGGAACGAGTTGCGTACCTTACTTCATGAACGTGTTACATACCTCACTCTATCTAGTGCGGTAAAGTTAGGTTTAACACAATATGTCATTATTGTTGCCTAAATTTCTTCGGCAATTCTGGCCTATCGAAGACTTAACCTATGCCGTATAATATCTCCAAGTAACAAATACTACTAAATAAGATATGCTCGTATATTATAGTTAATAAATATTTGTTTGTTTTAGAAATTGGTGAAAGTCGGAATACTCAATGTATTCCTGGTTCATCATGGAAGCAAAAGTGTAACTACTGCTTCTGTTCTTACGGTATACCAGCCTGCACTATGAGGGACTGCAGCCTAGAAGGTGCGTTACAATTATTTTCTCAACTTCACTAACATGGAATATTTGAACTGGTAACTTCAAATCAAATTCCTATTCCTCACTCCAATTCCATCTGCTACCTTGGGTTTTATCTGGATCGTCGACTAATATAGGCATGAGCACACCAAACAAAACGTAAACGACAGGATATCAGACATCATACACTTTTACAGACTCCTACATCATACATCTAAACTTAACTAACGTAACAAAATACTCATTTTCATCATAATTCAGCCAACTTCATATGGCATTGGTAATTGGGGCTGCATCAAGCGTTTTAACTCGATCTCTTCAGTTAAAATGGCTTAGAAGCATAACCAACTCTTCTTTCTATGTTTCCAACTTAACTTAACTCTATACAGAGACCTCAAAATTCCTTTTTCATGCGATATTACTGTTTAGGCCACCAATTATTATCATTTAGTTTTCTGATTAATTATCATTTATCATCTGGATTGAGGTAATAGAATTATTTAGACTGCCACCTGACTTCTACCGGATCCTTAATTAGATTTGGCAGCCATTGCTCTCTTTCTCCTTAAAGCTTCAATGGTTGTCAAATCTAATTAACCACCTGCACCAGCCCTTCCACCTCCTTGTCCACAGCACAGTTCAATGCAGTTGCTTTGCTAGGACGGACTTGTCCACAACTCGCTCAAAGTAACGTACTCAATATTCATCTAGGGACGCTCTGTTCCCTAGAGTTTCTTCTTTTCTTCTACCTGGGTAGTGTAGTGCGAAGTAGTGATAGAAAGCCTTCACATATCACCTTCTTCACATCTTACCTCCTTCACATCTCACCTCCTTCACCAGTTTCTCATCTACGACCAATTCTCTACCACAATCACCGGTTTTTATTACCTCATTTCCTCTTTATATTTATTTATGTCACTAAAAGATTATTTTTATGCATTACATCCTTTTTACCTAAAATAGTTGTCTTATTCTTTATTTAGTTTTCACCCTTTTTTAACCCCTATTATTTTCCCCCGACTTGGGGGTGGTCCATTGGAAATTGCACCTTGCCACAAGTCCAGAAATTGAGGTACCAACTCTTTGGCCTCCCTCTGGCTTAACAATTACCATCTCCCGGTGCAGCTTTTTCCATGACTCTCTTTTCATGTCGTCCCAATCCTTAAATCCACAAACTATAATATCACTATTCATTGCTGGAGTACGTCCTCGACGCCTAGAAAGGCAGTGCCCTTTATGTCAGTAATATTGTGAGTACTTTTTACTGGTCTTATATTACTTTGCTTTGTAAGTTTCATCGCACACCTATTACCAGGGCCGATTTAACTATAGGGGCACGATGGGCACGTGCCCAGGGGCGCAAGAGGTTTGGGGGCGCAACTCAAAAGGCTAGAGGGGAGGGGTCAAAGCTAAATTTTGCAAGGGCAAAAAATATAAATGCGGAAAAAAATGTGTTCAGCTCTTAACAGAATAAATACAGTGAATAGGTCTACAATGCGTAAATATAAGCTGAACAGTTGACAACCTGAAAAGCGACATAACGCTAGGAATTTACTATACCAATTTAAATAGACGATTTTGCCAGAGCAAAAGCAAGAAATATCGATTCGAGACAACTCACACTAACTTTGTCATATAATTTCGGCCCCAGGTCCCAGAAAACATGAAAATTATTATAGTTATCTGTAAAGAAGGATACGTGTGTAGGATTGCTAGCTGTGACAGGACAGTAAACCAACCCTTTGCAGGGTTACTATAAAACCTTCCAAGTGAAGTAAGAGTACCACCTAGCACTACCGTCTACTCCCACTATTCTTTTAAACNTTCTGCTGATTTAAAAGCGAATGTTTTTTCTTTTAAAAAAATTAATTGTTTATGAAATATTAGTTTGTTTTTTTTATATAAGAAAACGGTTCAAATAAAGACATTTAGAAAAAAAAACATCAACTGTACTTTAAAAAAGGCATTATTTTTGTAAATAGACCCTCTTAACGGACGAAAGATTAAACCTAAATTTAAAACGTACCATTATTATGAAATAACATTAAACAAGTAGTGTTAGCCTAGTATGTTCAAATAATGCAATAAGTACATCATTGTAAGCACAAAATTAAAATATCATTATTTTTTATTTATTTTAGGAGCAGTTACTGCATCAACTTCTGAAATTATGAGCCGTCTATCGACAATGATAAATGTAGAGGAACCATTATTATCAACTACAAAGGAAGATATACTGACTTACCCATGTTACGAACAAACAACTACAGAATTACCTACTACATCGGAAGCAACACTTTCAAAATGTTTCCAAGCTATAACTACTTCAACATCAGAACTCATAGACAATTTAACACAAACAGAATCAACCTCGAAACAAGATACAACCGAATAAAGTAATGTATATTATAAGTCTAGTCTTTTGGATCGATATAAGGGTTCGTGAAACACAGTATGTATATGTATAATAATAATGTACTTATGAATTCTTATGACCGAAGAAACCCTTATATCTAATAACTTTCTGGGAGTACTTGAAGGGATTTTTAAGTACATCCTAGCGTGAGATATCTTCTGGAGCGACACATTCATATAAACATATATACATACATACATAAAAAAGTGTTAAATTTTAGAAATCGATTAAGAATGGTCTAAAACGGATTTCAATGTAGAAAATTTTCAAAAAATCGCATTACAAAAATGTTAATTAAAGTCATAGCAAGAGCTTAATTTTCTTTGAAAATTTGCTAAAACTAAAAACAATTCATTTCAATTTCAATTTAATTGTAGAAAGTTTAAGTCACAAAGAGAAAACTTTGGCTGTAGGAAATTAGAACAAATTTTAAGAGCTTGACAAGCAAACTTACGAATAGCATTATAAAATAGTCTTTATACTTTATAATAGTCTTTATATATAATTATTGGCATTTAGTTATTATTAAAAATAGTCAACCATTGCAAAACCTGGAATGGTAAATCCACCAAATACCTTATTCTCAAGACTATAGTAAGCGGGGCATTGAGTCAATGGTGGAAAAGTAAAATTAATAATGTATAAAATTTGGAATCTAAATGATTAATTATCTCTAAACGACCTTCACCATTTCTAGTTAGATAGTAATATTATCAGTAAAGATTATAAAACGCTCTGACAGATGAAGAATTTAGACAGAATTCAGGCATCATTATAATGAACAAACTAATCATTTTCTCTCTGTTTTTGGCCTATTGCACCCTTGCAGGTATTTATTTCATTTTTAATACTATATTTTTTTAATATTGTTTTAATCTGGATAGAGGTCCGTATATTATAGACAACATTATTTTTATTTATTTATTTTTATAAGATTAATGAAGGTAATATAATTTATGTTAAAAAAAATCGGTTCAACAAACTCAAATAAAACTTTGATCCTGAATTTAGATGCTATAACATATTATATATATTATATAAAATATTTATACTAAAGATACATGTCTGAATATTTAAATGTATAGCATTTTAGAATTTTTTAATAAAAAATTAAAACCGTTTTTGGGAAATAACTATTCACAGTTTTTGGGGGCATTACCCCCCCTATTTAGCAATTTAATCATTTTCCTAAGCATCAATGCCAAATTTAATGTTACCTAACTCTTAAACTCTCTTTTTGTTATAACTCTTCTTAGTTATGGCTATAATACGCGTCTGCAAAGACTACAGACGAAAAGAATGACAGACATTAATTTAAAAATAATTAATATAAAAATTCCATTTTTGAAAACTGGTCTTATGTACTTTTTTTCTGTATTCTTCACCTTAGTTGTTTCTATGTGCAAAATTTGGGGAAGATTTAATGACGGGAAGTGGTCCAAAATTAGGGGAATAGGTGTGCGATGAAACTTAAAAAGCAAAGAAATTTGACGCCATTTTGTTTTTTTATTATTATTATTTTGGTTTCTGTATTCTTCACCTTAGT
>KZ651879.1:23642-40274 GCA_001010745.2 Gerris buenoi
TGACGCCATTTTGTTTTTTTATTATTATTATTTTGGTTTCTGTATTCTTCACCTTAGTTGTTTTTATGTGCAAAATTTGGATAAGATTGAATGGCGGGAAGTGGTTCAAAATTGGAGTAATAGGTGTGCGATGAAACTTACAAAGCAAAGTAATATAAGACCAGTAAAAATAAATAAAAAATGTTTGTCCGATATAACCCTCCATGAGCATGTCCGATATAAGCTGACTGAAACCCCTTTGGAAAATTTGGCTATCGAAAATCTATTATAAATCCCATATCAGATTTAATGCTTAAAAGATTTCAATTTGTTATCAATACACTTAAGAATATAAATGCACTCACTTAAGAAACACCGCTTGTCCGATGTAACCCGCTGTCCGATAATACCCGCTGTCCGATAATACCCGCTGTCCGATAATACCTGCTGTTCGATAATACCCGCTGTCCGATAATACCCGCTGTCCGATAATACCCGCTGTCCGATAATACCCGCTGTCCGATAATACCCGCTGTCCGATAATACCCGACCTTCCATTAAGTCCCATATTTACAATCTTCATTTTAACGGATTTAAAATTTATGATTTATGACAGAAAATTTAAAAACGTAGTATATACAAAGTTATTTTTATCATTTTAGTAGCAATTATTTTTCACTAACATTATAATATACAGGGTGGTCACGATAAACTGACTCACCAACTTATCTCTTTTATTTTTGAAGATAGAGAAAAAAATGTAAATTGTAACTCCCGTTGGATTTTTGCGTAGTTTTATAATATGATTTCAATTTTTTTTCTCATAGTTTCGGCGGTATCTCTCTACTTTGTTATTTTAAATGGTATGGATTTTAAACGGTCTTAACAGAATTAAGAAATTTTTAATTTTTTTTTAGATTTGGTATTTTACATACTAAAATTGCATTTCTGTTATATTGAAAACTGAATATCTCTGTCGATTTTCAACCGATTTTCTTGATTCAAAGCTCATTTTTCTTCAAAAAACAATCTAATTTTAGAAGCAAATATAGGTTACCATTTAAAATAACAAAGTTGAGAGAGATATCGCCAAAAATATGAGATAAACAATTTTTTGTAAATCATATTATAAAACTACGCAAAAATCCAACGGGAGTTACCATTTACAATTTTTTTTCTATCTTCAAAAATAAAATAGATAAGTGGGTGTGCCAGTTTATCGTGGCCACCCTGTATAATAATAACAACAATTTTATTATCAATACTACGTATAATTCAAAAGAAAAAAAAAAAAAAAAAAAAAAAATGTTATTTTTATCTTGTAATTATTTGGACTCAAAACGTACAAATCCATCAAAATCTCAAAAATATAATTTTCGCGCCATCACAATACTTTCTCTTTATGGGAGAAAGTAAAAAAAGTTGATTATTTAAGTTTTTTTTAGGGTTATTATGAAAGGCAGGGAATATTTTGAAGTCAAGTTTCTTAGTTTGAAGTCACGTAGAGAATAGTCGAGTCTCATTACCGTGGCTAATTACTCCTTACCTCTCTACTCCCATTATCTCTTCTTCACCTGCATGTCTCTTATTTAGTATTTTTACTAATTAGGCTGTGGTGAGAATTAACAAGAAATATGAAGAAAATGGTTCCTTGACTTCATATTACGATACCAATTTAAATATGGTTGTGGAGACATGTATCAGAGAAACGTGTAGAACTAGAACATGATAATGCCCAATTAGGTTTCGCATATTCTACTCTATAATGCTACACCATGAAATAACGTCTATTTATCATCTAAAATCTAAACCCTTAATGACCTCCGGCTGGAACACATATAATGCTATGGATATGGATACGTCACTTAATATGATCTGAAAAGCTAAAAATGTCGTCTGATCCTTAAGATAAGGTTCCTTGAACTTGATAGACAGAACGCTAAAATTAAATTACATATTTAGTATGACTTGAAATCCCATCCTATTTCACCCCACAGGAGCCGAATAAACAACTAAAAAACTTTTGTGGGTGTTTTTTTTTTTTTTTTTTTTTTGAAGTGAAACTTCTTTGGCGGCGGTAGAGTGAATTTTTTCTTAAGGGGACCTCATGTAACGAAGTTTGCGATTCGAGACTCGTCCAAGATTCCAACATTTTTACAGNTCTCCCAAGCGAGATGCGAACCACTGGCAATCGGATTTTAAAGCAAACGTGCTATCCATTCACCCACGAACGTTGCCAATTCGAGAGAAAACAAAATTGGTATATAAGCGTAATCTTAGACTATTTATAATTACATTAGATTATAATTAGACTATTTATAATTAGATTATTTTTTTGGGTTCATGGCAACGGGCTTAATTGTATACTTACAAGAAAGAAGTAAAAACTAATTAAATAAATTTAAATAAGTTATTATATCTATTTAAAGGCCGCAATCAAAACAAATATTATTTATTATAGATGAAGTTGATCCCTTGAAATATTCATTAACGATTTATTAATGGGTCCTTAGGGATTTAAAAAACTACACTCTTCTATGTCATCTGGCTATATTTCGACTCGAACTTGAGTCATTTTCGAGCACCTAGAAGCAATTCATTACAAATAACAATCAAAATCTATTTCCTTGTAAATATAAACATTAATGTTCTTTAATACATAGTAATAGTGAAAAAGGTTAATTGGAGAAAAACTTGTTTTTCTCCAAGCCCTCGTTACTTACCTGCCTGAGACCAAGAGGTTGCTCATTAGCCCCTGTGCCAGATCTGTCTTATTCACCCTACTTATATTATAACACTTCGCTACTGTTACTGTTATTGTAATAGTTTCGTTAAAGTTATTTTGATTCTTTCTGTTCTCTGCCCTGTTTCTGTTATCCAAGTTAAAATAATTTTATCTACGATTGATATGAAATATAAACATTATATCTCTGTTTAAGATGCGGAGAAAGTGATTCTTTTCGTAGCTGTATTCATTGCGCACGCGCATTCATAATTCTTCACCTTAACGCACGATTAGCGAGTTTGTTTATATATCAAAACTAATTATCTACGATTGCTAGATTTTGATAATAAATTCTAAAAAAAAAAATAATAAACTTCCTGTATGTAAGTTCGTATTTCTCTTTTGATAAAGATGACATTAATTGATTTATTTTGTACCGAATTAATTATTTCGGGAGGCGTATTATTCTCTTTATATTCGTCATAATCACTTAAATCACTCATTGATTTTCACAAAAAACTCAATATAAACAGTTAATTTTATTTAAAAAAAAACATCAAATTAGTTTTGTTAAATGTAAACAAACTAGCTTTTTTCAATTTTTCTACCGCCCTAGGGTGGTAAAGAAGAGGATTTCTTCAGAACTATGAGACACGCATGCGCAATGAATACATGTATGTGAAGAATCACTTTCTACGCATCTAAACAGAGATACAATGTTTATATTTCGTTTCAATCCTAGATAAAACTAATTTGCTATTTGTTTTATAAAGTAACCATTTATATCAAATTTTTAGTGAAAAACAATTAGTTATTTACCTAAGTGATTATGACGAAATGAGGAGAATAATACGCCTCCCGAAATAATTAATTCTGCACAAGATACCAGTATTGAATTAAATGTCATCTTTATCTAAAGAGATATACGATCGTACGATCGTAGACATCCTGTATGTAAATACAGGAAGTTTATTTTTTTCTGAATTTATTATTAAAATCTAATAATCGTAGATCGGTACGCAACTCGTGCGAAAACGGCATTTTGCATTGCTCGTGAGGTTTTACTACCCTCGCTGTCGCTCGGGTGCAAACTCCACACTCGCATGCAAAATGCTATTTTTCACACTCGACGCGTAATGTACTATTCTATAACGCTTAATTGTAAACAAAACAAAAAAAAAGCATTAAAAATTAGTCTTAATTATTATATTTGTACAATATTACAATAATATAATACAATTTAATTTTTTTGGTACATTTTAATAGTAAGGTTTCATTTTTTTTGAGGATACAACTTTTTTTATTTTTTTTAATTTTGGGATTTCACATTTTTCACAATTTAAATGGGTAGATTTCTTTTTATTATTGGAGAATTATATGGTATAAATACAAATTAACAATGAAATCATTCTTATATTGTTATATATTTTCTTTTTCTCATCAAAATATACAAAATATAAAAAAAAAAGTTGAACATAAAAATATAAATGGAATTATAGTGAATTTGTCCCCTAAGGAAACCGCGCCACATCAGGACCATAAAGGGAATTCAACACTGAGCAAATAAATTCTTACAATCATATACTACGTTTCCATGTGTAAATAAATGGATTGAATCCTGATTTGGGATTTAACAAGTTGAGTTTCCAAGAGTGGTATTAAATCAGTATTCAATACGAAATAAAAAAAAACAAGCTTCAAAAAATAACCTTCACCTGTTATAACCATGATTTTTATTACGTATTTTGACAAATTTTACTACAGTTTCTACAGAAATACGCTAGGATCGCTTATACCGATGCTCTGCGAATATCAGGAACGAGTTCAGGTGTTTCCATGCAACTAGATCCAGATACGATCCCAGAATTTAGTGGATTTTATCGGTATCGGGATTGTACTTAATCCGTTTTGAACCTAGGTTTCCATGGACACTTTAAATCCAAAACCTGTATTCTACCCGTATTCAATCTGTATTTAAACATCATGGAAACCTAGTAATAGATTCGTTTTCGAGATATCATAGTTTTGTAGGTTCGTCCAAAAAAATAAACATTTAAGAGCATCAAATTCTGCGTCGAATGATTCCAATCTGTACATTTAAACCCTGATTTTCAGCATGTCGTTGTCACTTTTAATGGATTCATTTTATATTAATGGTTTAACTAAATACTTTATCCATAAATAAAACTTAAATCGACACTAATGCTTAACGCTCCATTTCTAGAAGAAATTTAAATGTAGTTTAAATTTCATATCATGTTTGTGTTATACAGAACTGAAATTGGTTTTACTCGAATTCGAGGTACAATTCAATGCTCTACAAGCCATTTTATGGTAAAAAACCTTGTTTTAGGGATTTTTTTTTAAGATAAACTTAGAAAAACGATAATATTTTTTATTTTTTTAATTTTGCGGACATCATTAAATTTGCTGTTAATTCCCGAAGCGTTGTAAGGTTTCGTTTTTAAGACACACCATGTAGAACTCAATAAAAACTCAATTAAAAAAACTCAATCTAATTCAAAACACCAGAAAGACAAAATACATAATTATGCTTGGCCAATTAAAATCGATACATTGTTAATAACAATAAAATAAATAAATAAAAATGCGCAAGGTCTCTGTGGTGGAAGCTAAGTGATAACTTTGAGAGAGTTGCTTCGAAGTTAGTTTGAAGTTTCTCTATAAGAAAAACAAAAATTAATTCGTTTTATATTTTTGTACTATTTAAGTTTTAATTTCAAAATTTAAAGATAAAAATAAAAATAAATAAAACAAGGCTACGCAATATTCCATAATACATAATAATCTCACTCGTATTATATACACATAACTTTCTTATAAATTAATGAATAAATAAATAAACGTATATATATATAAAAAAAAAACATCAAATTAGTTTTGTTAAATGTAAACAAACTCGCTAATCGTGCGTAAAGGTGAATAAATAAACTATTGCGCCGATTTTGACGAAATTTGGCCTTCATGTTAAGCAAAATCATACCCCGAGACGAAATCAGGAAATGAATTTTGGGGGCGCTACCCTCCAAAAAATCTAAAAAAAAAAATTCTNTTCTGTAGTATGAATATATACAAGAAAGAAATTTAAATTAAAATATGTTTTATATAAAAGAATAATACAAATGTGACCCACTATTATACAAAAACAAATTAATAAAATATATTAAAAAAAATTCCTTACATTACAGGTTAAACTAATTTTATTTGTAGGAAAATTGAAAAATATAATGTATTTTTAATTGTATAAATACTTTTAAGAGTGAGTATTATAAAATTCAAGTTTGTTTTTGGTCTGTTTGAAGAGAAACATGTTTCCAATTCAACATTTATTTAAGATGATATGTTATTGTAAATATATTGTGACTAAAGCCTCGTCCAGACTGCCGAACCGAACAGAGGAAACGAGTCGAGTATTGGTGTCTACGCATGCCCAGAGTAGAATGCGCAGGCGCACTTTAGACTGGGCATGCCCAGAGTGAGATGCGCAGGCGCTCTTTAGTCTGGGTATGCGCAGAGTGAGATGCGCAGGCGCTCTTTAGACTGGGAATGCCCAGAGTGAGATGCACAGGCGCTCTTTAGTCTGGGCATGCGCAGAGTAGAATGCGCAGGCGCACTTTAGACTGGGCATGCCCAGAGTGAGATGCGCAGGCGCACTTTAGACTGGGCACGCCCAGAGTGAGATGCGCAGACGCTCTTTAGTCTGGGCATGCGCAGACACAAATGCTCGGCTCGTTTCCTCTGTTCGATTCGGCAGTCTGGACATGGACAAGGCTTAATAAATTGGGACTAACTAAATAACCAATAAGTTTACTTAGTTCTTTATGAAATTAAATTATTGTAGCGCTAATGTGTTGCTACTAAAATATGCTTGGAATAACTTAGTGGAAACCAACTGTGAATAAAATAGAAATTAAGGATAGAGAAAAACAAGTCAAACGTAAAAAAAGTATTGTCAATACTATTGACCGTGTGCGGAGTTGGTATTGATATAAAAAAAAAAAAAAAAAAAAATAGATTTGACAATGTTTTGAAAAAAAAGTATTTTCTTATTAGACATATTACAAGAATCGTGTGGGTGGACGAGAATCAATGAAGCATATACATACATAGAGTAGGTAGTACAATATTTAAGGGTTTTATAATATATTCTTTTACTTTGTTTTTTTTTTAAATATTTATTTCCAAACTTAACCTTTCTCCTATAAAGAGAAACTGTGATGACACGAAATTTCAAGTTTAAATTAAAATTTAAATCAAGTTATAATTATTATTAACTACGGGAAACAGACAGAAAAAAATAAACTCCAGCGCTGGGATTTGAACCAAATTCGGGACAAGCTATCATTAATGACAGAGGAAATTATTCTTCAGAGTAGCTTAGTTGGTAGAGCGCTATACTGAAAATATAAAGACTAGTGGTTCAAATCCAGGCGTTGGAGTCTATTTTTCTCTGTCTGTTTCCCGTAGATCATCAACTGGGTTTTTCTCCAATGTGTGATAGCGACTCATCATGGAAGAGGTGTAGATCACACAAAATAACTGTATTTATTACAATTGACCGGTTTCGGCTGTTCTAAAGCAGCCTTCTTCAGATAATCTTGACTTGAGTTTACTGTTTGACTTCAAGAGTACAAGTGAAACGTACGTCTTGAAAAGTTCGTTGTTTTGACTGAAATTTTGTGGTAATCAAACATAATGATTGGTTTGTATCACTTTTGAAAAGGAAATAACACTGTATTATAAAATATAAGTTTATTCGTATTCACCACAATGTTTAAATTTAATATAAATCAGACCGGTTTCAGCCTCTAAAATACTATATCATCACAAGTGTAAAAAGTATGACGGCTATCTTCAGTGCCTATAAATATAAGGCACTGAAGATAGCCGTCATACTTTTTATACTTGTGATAATATTGTATTTTAGAGGCTGAAACCGGTCTGATTTATATTAAATTTAAACATTATGGTGAAGACGAATAAATTTATATTTTATAATACAGTGTTATTTCTTTCTCAAAAGTGATACAAACCAATCATTATGTACGTCTTGAAGTCAAACAGTAACCTTAAGTCAAGATTATCTGAAGAAGGCTGCTTTAGAACAGCCGAAACCGGTCAATTGTAATAAATACAGTTATTTTGTGTGAAGACGTTGTTTGGTTATTGATCTACACCTCTTCCATGTTTCCGGTAGTTAATAATAATTATAATTTGATTTAAATCAAAAGTTGATCTTTCTGTAGTATGAATAGTGTCAACAAACGCGAAAAAAATGAATTTTAATTTTATTATTTTACACGTAATAAAAGTGATTCTAAAAAAGTGTTGTTTTCTTTTTTAAAAAATGTCTGTCCCGTCGTCTGTCGTCTGTGAAGACGCATGGAGCCTTAATTAGTGAGTGGAGCCTTAAAGGCTTACACGCGTCTGCTCAGACGACAGACAGACAACAGACTTNTGTAGATCAATAACCAAACAACGTCTTCACACAAAATAATTGTATTTATTACAATTGACCGGATTCGGCTGTTCTAAAGCAGCCTTCTTCAGATAATCTGTGTTGATTATTAAGAGACTTCAAAAATGCAAGTCTTGCATATTTCGTTCAAAAATGCAAGTCTTGCATTTTTAAAGTCTCTTAATAACCTACACAGATTATCAGAAGAAGGCTGCTTTAGAACAGCCGAAACCGGTCAATTGTAATAAATACAGTTATTTTGTGTGAAGACGTTGTTTGGTTATTGATCTACACCTCTTCCATGTTTCCGGTAGTTAATAATAATTATAATTTGATTTAAATCAAAAGTTGATCTTTCTGTAGTATGAATAGTGTCAACAAACGCGAAAAAAATGAATTTTAATTTTATTATTTTACACGTAATAAAAGTGATTCTAAAAAAGTGTTGTTTTCTTTTTTAAAAAATGTCTGTCCCGTCGTCTGTCGTCTGTGAAGACGCATGGAGCCTTAATTAGTGAGTGGAGCCTTAAAGGCTTACACGCGTCTGCTCAGACGACAGACAGACAACAGACTTTTTTTTAAAAAAAAAGAAGTTTTTTTAGACTCAGGGTCAGGGGAACTTAAAACCTGTAAATCCAACAAAATTTTAAAATTGAATTTTCGCGTTATCACAGTACTTCATCGGTTTATATAAGAAAGGAGAAAGGTAAGTTCATAAATTTAAAGTAAATTATCAATATGAAACCCCTTAAAATAATGTACTATATCTACTCTATGTACCTTTATAATCCATTTGATTTCGTCACTATCTTTCTATTCTTCAGTTTTACTGACTATTTTTCGCTATCTAGTATATATATATATATATATATATATAAGTAGGTANCAAAAGGACAGTCTCGAGTGTTTATTAAAGGGATAATATTCCTTTTGAGATAATTATCACTTTATGTAGGAAATCATTTCCTAGCCTTGGAATAGTTTTGAAAGTCTGGCTTAATTACAGTACATGGGGCCCCTTCTGATAACACGTTATGTTACCATCAACCTCTTCCAAGACTATATATTGTGCTTCAATTTGGTCCTCTATCTGTTCTATATGCAAGAGAATTGTTTTTAATCAGAAAATGAGCAGAGCCCCGTGGAGTGGCGATTGAAAATTCTAGGGTAAACAAAATTGAATTGAAACCCGAAGCAAACACATTTTTGTTTAAACATGTAAAATTTCGCAAATCCTGCATTACTTGGATTTATCAATACATATGACGTCATTATAACAATCGATTGTTATAGCTTGCGCTATCTAGTAGGGGGAGTCTAAATGAGATAGTTGTCCAGTTCGTGTTCGACCCAAGAGGGCTGCTTCTAAAATGTTGTCCAATTGGAGCTCGAGTACTAATCAGAGCAGGTAGAAGTTGTCCAATTGGAGCTCGAGTACTAATCAGATCAGGTAGAAGTTGTCCAATTCGTGCCCACCGTTGTCAACCCTTGTCCAAATGTAAAACCCTTATAATAATGGACTACCTATACTCTATTTTCTTATATATATATTATATTTTACTAATGTCTGTCATCGTTATCACCATTAATGTATTATAGTTTCAACAAGGAAATATGTTTTCCAAAACTTCGATAAATCTAAAATCTTTGTAGCTATTTTTTTTTTAATTTTTAATTATCCTCAAAATGTCATTAATTTGTTTAACTTAATATTGTGAATCTATTATAAATATTATAAGGGTTTATGGGCACACCAAAAATAAATGAATTCAAATGAAACAAAATTTAATAAATAAAAATTAGGGGATGAGTAGCCAAATAAATCTCAGTTTAAAATTAAACTAGCCGCTAAACGAAACAGCTGATTTTCCAAGTAGTTGATTTTTACACCGCTAGATCACAGCATGTAACATTCACTTGTATCCAAGTATCTTATAAAATAGGGATTGAGCACTAGGCGAAAAAAGTGTCGCCAAGAACTTGGAAAATCTAGTAGGGTACATTACCTTCCCGTATGGTTATAACTGTAGAAGATCAAGAAGAATGAGACATTTTTTTTATACATATGATCAGGTTATGTTTTATTCTTCCTTAACCACTAACGTTTCATATTTCTTCTTGTTTGGTAGTTTGTGATTTCGATTTCTCCATTACTTTTTGTTTTTTTTTCTCTTGTGTACAATTAATTTGCGTTTTAGTGATTTTGGACTATACTTAGCCAATCTGGTTTACTGTATTTGTAGCTACAAAGGTAAGTTGTTAAAATTTATAAAAATTTAATTCTGCAATAGAAATAAACCGTTACCAAATTAATTTATATTCATTATTCTGTTATTAAGAACTATTTTAATAGCTAATTTTTTAAAAATATTTTTATATTAATTTAAAAGTGTAAATTGAAATAAAAAAAACCCTTAAAACAAGAAAATATTTCATTAGAAACTTGATTAAAACAATGTTAGATTGTAATTGTATACTTTCATGCAAAATAAACAATGGATAACAGTCGGGAAGAAATTCCCCCTACTAATTAGCTCTCACAGTGCTATTTTAATCTAAGATATTTTCAAGTTCTTGGCGACACTTGTTAACCCAGGTGGTATGCTAAGTGCTCAGTCCCTATTTTATAATATCCTTGCTTGTATCCCTTTGCCACCAACTCAATAATATATATCAACTATCTATTTCAGCATTTAATTCCATTTCAACAAACATGTCAGTTGCAACATTGGCTACTCATCCCCTCATTGTATTAATAACAATTTAGCTCAGACATTGACAGAGTTTGGTAGAAAATAAAAAAAATACAAAAATAATAAAATCCAAAAAAAAGAGAAAAGAAAAGGAAGATGTGTAAGGTAACTTATGATAAGAGTCGTTATCACTTAAAGGGTTGATAGAGTAACGGGGGAGGGAGGGGGGAGGGGGGAGGTCAAATCTATAAATTGGATTAACCTCATAAAGGTTGTTATTTCAAATTTGGAATCACCTCGTTTAACCTTGTTAGGGTTTCAATCTTATAAACTAGTTTGTTTTATT
This sequence comes from Gerris buenoi, assembly GCA_001010745.2. Taxonomy (NCBI): domain Eukaryota; kingdom Metazoa; phylum Arthropoda; class Insecta; order Hemiptera; family Gerridae; genus Gerris; species Gerris buenoi. The sequence continues at coordinate 34,865 of KZ651879.1, forward strand.
TATTATTATTACTTTATTTTTTTTGGAGGGGGGGGGGGGAATTATACAACAACTCCACTCGTCTGTCAAATGGCTAATTGTGTGAACCAAATTCCAGTGTGATTAAATATTGTATTTTTTATAAAGTATTTGCAAGAAGCAGTGGTGCAAATATTATCAATGTTTCATTATTTTCACACTTTTTCACCGGGTTGAGAAGAAAGCAGTAGTTTGAAATTTGAGAGTTTTGTGTTTAGTGGGCTTGTAATTCTAAATTCGATATTTTTAATTTAACTTTTGTTGGATTTACCTAAATCCTGTGTGAAGACGTTATGATATTTTCATCAATATTGCTTATTTGAATGCACACATTAATTTCCTGACATAGTATTCATCTTCTAAATCAATATTGGTAATTTTGGTAATAATAACAATTCAATCATTATTTAATTTAAAAAAAAATGTATGTGTTTATACATAAATAGATTAAATCACAAAAAAAATCTATGTAACAATGAAAACAAATTAACAGGTTAAACATCATAAAAAAAAATAGATTAAAAAAAAAACAACGCGGGCGTGCGCAGTAGATTACTGTTATAGCGCATGCCCGGAGGCCATTCAGCGGCTAGACGCACATAACCTAAATCGTCCTTCCTTCTAAGGAGTGATAAACCTAAGGGTCCGGCCAGAATGCACGCTGATTCCGATTCAGAACAGCCGCTGAAAAATGAACAGTATATTTAAAGCAGGTTGGCATGGCATAGTGGAAGCGGACTACTGGTTTAATCGCAACATTCCAAGTGAGATGATAGTTCATAATCTGAATAAGGATAAGGATGCACACTGATTCTAATTATTAGAATCAGTGTGCATCCTGGCCGAACTCTTAAAACACAGTGAATGACGATTTCAAGTAATTGTTGATACTCAAAATTACGATTAAAAATCGTAACAAATCCTTACAAATGCACGCTAATAGATGTCTTTGTTCAAAACCACTATGACTTCAGTCACCACCGGAAGACATAGAACTCGATTAATTTGGTTCTGGTAATTAAAGCTAGTCATTCGGATTTTTTTTTAATAAATTAATAATTGTTTATACGAATACTAGCCGTTATGCCCGTGGCAACGGGCAGAATAATAAGTTTAATGCATGGAGTTTCATAACAATGGCATGGCCCAGTGGTAGCGTTTTCGCCTGACGCACAGGAGGTCACTGGTTCAATCCCAGCTTATGGCTAATCAATTTTTAACGTTATAAATCATTTAGAGGTGAGTCGTCGCCCGTCGGGACACTACTCGATTATATAAAAGATAGAGACGAGTGGAGGATAGAGGAGGGGGTTTGTGTTTTACAGATTGGCGATGGACAGGATGAGAAGGATCGTCGGTGCTAATGCTACAGCACTGGACGCAGGATGGTGCTGCGGAGATTCAGGCGCTTCTACTACAGTGTTGCCTGATCCGACAGGTTTGTCTCCGCTGCCAGAGCCGTCCTCCTCCGAGTCCTCGTCGTCTAGTCTGGGTCCTCCAGGTCTCGGAGGCTGTCGCTTCTCCTCCAAGTTACAGAGGCTGCCCTCGCAGTAGCAGTACTCTACACTGTTGGCTACTTCGCAAGCCGTGATTTTAAGCTCTCCACAAAGTCTTACGACGAACTCACCTGTAAACAAAAATAAAAGTAAAGTAATGAAATAAAGTTTCCAAGTGCTTTCGGTACACACAAAGGGTCGTAGGAAATTTAACAAATTGGACGGATTCGTTAACCAGCATAATAAATTTGTTAAAAAATAGAAGGACGGAAATGAAATACTAAATTTTAAAGGACATATGGGCCGTGGGCTCTAGGCTATCATCTGTGCTTTATGATAACAAGGTTATGGACACGATTCTTGTCTTCAGTAAGAGCTCCCTGGTAACTCATTGCTATCATCTATGCTTTATGATAACAAGGTTATGGACACGATTCTTGTCTTCAGTAAGAGCTCCCTGGTAACTCATTGCTATCATCTATGCATTATGATAACAAGGTTATGGACACGATTCTTGTCTTCAGTAAGAGCTCCCTGGTAACTCATTGCTATCATATATGCTTTATAGTACCAAGGCTACGGACACTATTACTGTCTTCAGTAAGAGCTCCCTGGTAACTCATTGCTATCATATATGCTTTATTGTACCAAGGCTACTGACACTATTACTGTCTCCAGTAAGGGGTCCCTGGTAACTCATTGCTATCATCTATGCTTTATTATTGTAGCAAGGCTACCGACACTATTACTGTCTCCAGTAAGAGCTCCCTGGTAACTCATTGCTATCATCTATACTTAAGTATCCCAATGTTACGGGCATGATTCTCTTTTGCGGCAAGGGGCCCCACGTTATGTGTTCACCCAGCATGGCTACATATAAATGGGTAGTTACTTATGTTAAGCTGGTTGCAGATTTCAAATTATATGGTTTATAATTGGTGTTGCGAATAAGCGAAACATCAACCCCATGCCGTCCATGATATGTATTATAGTTGTATAACCCTTTTGACAGGGCTAGCTCATTCACGGAATAGTACATATAAGTTGATGCATTTTTGGAAGGAAGGAGACGATGGTAGGGAGTTACGACCTGAATTAATATCCGATCTGATATAGCATAAGCATAAGACAAAAAGCGCTGAAACAGCGCTTTTCTTATCTCTTACCGTAGGATCGCTTGGGTGCTGTTGTATCTGTTTCGAGTGTATTTTCTGTTCACTGATCTTGAATTTGCTTGCCTAAAACTGAGTATGATCAGAACCGTTAGTGTCGATCATACTGTGTTGAAGACATACAAACGATTTTCAGAACGTCGAAATTGACCGGAAAAAACTCGCAACGGAAAGATCAAGTTCAGTGCGAATTGACCAGTCTTGACCATAATCTTCTAATTTATTATGAACTTGAAATGGGATGCTAGTCTACTACCGAATACGATCCGATCCGATAGAAGAACTATTTATTATCATACTGTTTCGAAGGTAAGTATACCATTTCGTGTACGTAGGAATTAGTAATAAAAACCCACTCACATTAGACTAAACAAGTTTAGTTGTTAAAACGATCCGATCCGGTGTGAATTGGCCTTATTTGAACTTTTCCTTCTAATTAATTATGTACGAAATTGAGATAAGATGCTTCTCTACTGCTAAGTACGATCTAATACCATGGAAAAATTTGGATCCTATTAAACTTAATCATATGTTGTACAGAAGATGGATCCTTGCAGGGTAGTAAAAATCATAACTCATATACTCGTATACGTGGCAACGTTTCGTTACTACCTGCCATTCTTAAGTCTTATTTTCGCAATTGTGATGATCGTTAAATGGTGATAAATTACGTGAATTTGGAACCAATATTATTTCATCGTGAAACCGATAAATATAATAGGAATTCTCCTCACTAGCGATCCTTAACACTGATCTACGGACCCAAATAAGTCATAATATAGAAATTAACAATAAAATAACTAGTTTTACCAAATAACAACGGATATTAAATATAAATCTGGTAACTGTAATTACATTAACTTATTATCAACTTCCGCTTCTAAAACATAAGTAAGTCCCATGTAATGTATGTTAGATGAACTAGAAAAACTTTAGTAGACAGAAATAAATGCAGTTGTTTGTACAATCCGATCCGGTACGTTTGGACATTATTTATTATAAAGAAAAAGGGAGAAAAGTCTGATGGTATCTCCCTTCAAGTAGGTTGCTCATTAAAGCCTTATCCAGACTGCCGATCAGAACAGAGGAAACGAGCCGAACATTTTTTTCTGCGCATGCCCAAGATGAGATGCGCAGGCGCACTTTAGACTGGGCATGCGCAGACACCAATACTCGGCTCGTCTCCTCTGTTCGGTTCGGCAGTCTGGACGAGGCTAAACAACTTCGACCTATATTGTTCCAAGAATTATGATAATCATAATTTATTGCTCATATATAGATATGGTATAGATTGGATCCGGCCCGATCCAATCAATAGCAATTTAGCATCATTTTGGGAACCAATTTTAAATTTAAAATTATAGAACGGATACAGAACAGAAATAGCTTCGGAGAGGGATCAATCATTCTCCAGTGTTGATTAATTGGTAGAGAATTGAACCAGCAAGTCAAAGAGTGCGTGTTCAAATACCTGCTGTAGAGTGTATTTTTCTACTGTTATATAATTCTAATTTGAACTTGTTTGGTAAAGGAAGCTAAAGTTTTCAGTAGGTAGGTATAACATTACGTTGTTGATTATTTAACACTGTATGTATACACGTGTGCTTGATATTGTTGAATGGTAGTTGACCCAGTTTATACGGTGTAATTAGTGATAAGGTGTACATGACCGTGACCCGAGGGACTGGTTGTTATCACTGGGACAGGATATGAATATTGTCCTCTGGTCTGGTTGTTACGAGCTCCAGGATGTCGTCTATTAGCTCCACCGGGTTTAGAATGCTCTCAGCTAATAGTCATCCAAGCCACGACGAGATCCACTACGCCTTCGTCCCCTCCGGCTTCGTCTTGTGACGCCCACTCCAACAACCACTCCAAACCTACGAGAGGACGTAACCACTTGAAACCACAAACCTAGCAGTGGTTGTCCTTATCTACCTCTCTCGTCCTTATCAAAAACAGCAACCTCTACTGAAACCTCCTACCTCGTTCAGCCAACATGCTCTTCGACAACTCAACTTTTTGAAACGAAGTTCCTTATGGAACGTTCTGGAGCCCGGGAGTAGTCCGAAAAATACGACCAAAATCACCGTCACGCAAAATCACTATCACGAAATCTACCGATGACGAAAACTTGAGTAAAAGATGACCGAGTTAATTGATATTTTGGTACAAATGTTCATTTTAATGCAATGCCCAGGCTGAGTTCATTGGGCAACGGTATCCGCCTAAGCGTTCACGCGCAACGCTCGCGTAAACGTAAGCTTAAAAAATGTTAAGATGGGAAAAAGTGTTATTAAAAGAAGCCTGTTACTTGACTTGTTTTGTTTATTTTTGTTATATATGTCAAAATGTCACTTGGTTTTGTAAATATAGAAAATATAATCACGGTATTGTTAAAAGTAAAATTGATCTGTGCTGACGCTTATATTATAATAATATACCTAATATATTGAAATATATTAGGTATATCTCTTCTCAATGTATATTCAGTACATTATTTATTGAAATATGCTTGCTTGAAAGACAATAAAAAGTTTTTCTATTAATTTTGTCTTAACTCTTATACTTAAGCGGAGCTTGTAGTAGTTAGTGTCGTATACTTATTTTGGAACTGTGATTTTATAATTTATATTTAATGAAAAGCGTAAGGAAATTCGTTCCTACCTGGTGTCCCACGACGCCACACGTATTTTTTTTACGCGGGAGCTCGCCTCTATGTGT
>KZ651879.1:43129-55964 GCA_001010745.2 Gerris buenoi
TATTTTTTTTAGTCGTCCGCCATATTGACCGCCATCTTGAAAATATTTAGTGTAAGATTTCCAAAAACTATACAGTTGTCACAAATGCTGAGATGCATCTTTGTGCCAAAATTCGTTGAAATCGGTCAATTTTTACTCCAGTTATCGTTGGACAAACAAACATACAAACATACAAACTTTTCAAATCCCAAGTCTCTGAAATAAAGAACTCACTGTGCTCGTTCAATAAAAACACTTTTATATTTTATTGCACTAAAAGGTGGAGAGCGGTTATGCCCCATTTATTTTGGCAGACATTGTGATTTTCATGGTCCTGAGTAATAAATTAGTTAGTAAACCGAAAATCGAATTGATAGTAGTTTGATACTTAGAGTGTGGATATCAGCAGTCCGGTACAGGTTTTTTAGACAATGTTCTAACTTCCCGCGTCGACAGAGCGCACAGCTTACTTTTGAGTTTTGGCTTATCCGGAGTCCATGTGGCCATATAGAGTTTAGGGGCTTAGTTGTTTTAATGAGGTAAAAGAAACAGGGGAAAAACCCATGTCCGCATTTTCACATTAATATTAACAAAACTAAAAATATACATGCTTTCTGTTGAAAACTTTTATGTCTAATACACAGTACACAGTGGTTACGTTTGTACATATTATCTATATATATAAAATCAAAATACCACTCACTGACACATCACGATATCTCTGAAACCACTGGACTTTGACCCTGAAAATTTGTAAGTTTGTTCCTCTTACCTCCTAGGTGCTCGCTAAGTAATATTTTTTAAAATCTGCCATCTTAATTCAAGATGGCGGCCATTTATAGATAAAAATATTAATAAAGCCCTGGAGATGGCGTTGCTAGTTTTCCAACGCAACGCTCTTATCAGTTATCAGTCAAGTTATAAACAAAGCTGATTTGTTTTTTTTATCTACAGTTTTAAAAGGAGAAGTTAAATCTGCCGACAATCCTTACTACTGCGCATGCGGGTCATTGTTCTTATCTCCTTAACTTAAGTTGTTGCAGTTATCCTGTCGAACTGAGGAGTGTAATGTAAAGTACAGATAAACGATTATTTAGATTAAAAAATGTAATTCTCTTTCCATTTTTAGGGTTTTGTAGATACTTCTTAAAACCCTTATGCCGAGGGTGATGTGTCCGTCCGTCCGTTTGGTTCATGTTCATAGGGCCCGAACCGTTAAAGCTAAAAAGCTGAAATTTGAAACAGTGGCGTAACTCTCGGGCCCAAGCACAGGGAAAATACACAAAAGTTAAAAATTAAATATGCGCATGCGCAATTAAAAAAAATGTATTAAACTCAAAAATTTATATATTTTTTTTAATTCTCGAGTGAGGTATCAAATGAAAGCTGCTGAATATATAGTAGGTTACAAATATATGAATACTTTTTTAAATGTTGCTTTCCTTATTGGTCAAATACATCAAAATATACCCAAAATTACCCCCCCCCCTCAACAACTATATAATGACTGGTCCTAAAATTTCGAAATAAATTATGCTAATACACTCTTGTGAGGTGATGAAAATTCCGGGAGTTCATCCTAAATTTTCAAAAATTGCCAATTTTGGGCACGAGAAATTTAAGTGCGCCCAAAATTTTATTTTTTTTAAATTTTGAGTTGGTATCAAATGAAAGCTGCTGAAGAGTAGGACACAAATATATATATGCATGTTTAAATTTTGCATTCTTTATTGGTTTATTACTGATAAAAAACATTGTGACCCCCCGGAGGATCGAACCCGGAACTCTTGAGATTGAAGACAAGATATCATGATTACATAGTGGGTATGCTTACTCATCTACAAAACCCTAAAAAATACTTGGACGCAAGTACTTCCCTGTGATTTTTTTTTCCTCACTACTAATAGCAGGAAAAGTATTGTTTTCACAAAAAAAAATTTTCTCGAGATTTCAACGTAATTATCCGTTTTAGGTGTTTTTAAGACCTCCTGAGTGGTTTTCAGCATGACGTATGTATGTGTGTTATCATCGTAGCGCCCAAGGTATGTAACCTAGAGAGTTGAAACTAAGCAGGGAAATCAGTCCTAACCTGTAGTTGTGCCGCCCGGAAAATCATTTTTTTTCCGCCATCTTGAACCCAGTTTGCTTAGTGAGCAAAAATTTAAAAAAAATCGTAATAAATCGAAAGTGGCCCTGATCGAATAAAATTTGGCACGCATGTACCTCTCTGTATGACAAACAATCCCACTAAATTTCATTTTGATATTGGCCGCCATTTTGAAGTTATAAATTTTTGAATTTTTAAACTTTGACGGTTAATAATACTGAAATTACAAATAGGTTTTTGACTTATAGCATATCGTTGGAACCGGAAAAAATTAAGGAACAAATATAATAAAACTCGATGAAATTCTATTAATTAGTTTGAAAGTTATAAGTGAATATAATTAATTAATAGTCTGATAATTTTGATGACGTCAAAGTTTGTTTACATCTGTCAAAATACCGCCAAACTTCAAATATTTAAATAAAATATTGGTATTAAAAATAAGTTTTTTTTTTTTTTTAAGAATGAAAATCAGTTAGGAAAAAATCAGTTAGTTCATAACGGTCACCCGTCCAAGTACTGACCTCGTCCAATGCTGCTTCTTCCTGCTGCGAAGCAGCAGGAGAGGCCACTTTGGTGGCCTCTGAAGTGAGGAAAAGTTCCGAGGTACCCGTACCCGATTTTTTTTTGTTATAAAATTTAATTTGTGTAAACTTAAGATCCTTAAAATGTATAGATAAACTGCCATCTTGCAAAACCGGAGATAGTTAATCCTAAAGGAAGGATATTCCAGTCCTCTCTTTGAAATACTTTGCTTATTATCTTGGATAATATTGTTAGAGAAAAATAATGATTATAAATTTTCTTGAGCATATTCGTATTTTCCGCGAAATTTAACCCATATAAATCTTCCTTATTATGCCAATTGGCTCATAAAAAGGCCATAAATTCATACATAAAGATTCATTGTTTCGACGATATAATAATTTAAGTTTATGTTAAATTTTATTATCTTGTTTGCCACCAAATGATTTATCTAGGGGCAGTGCACCGGCCATGTCGAGCACAGCCACAGTACCATCCTTTTCTGGAACCAACTCAAGGAATTTTGGACCCCCCTTTATTATCTTATTAAAGATACTTAGATTAGTAAACTTAATTTTAATTTAGATTTCATTACAAACTGAATAAGAAATAAAAATTTCATAGCTCTACCCAAATTAGTTCAAAAATATATGTTTAAAGTTTTGTTATAATGTCACTAATCTACTGTCTCATCATAATTCTAAGGCACCTCTACTCTAAACACATCATACTTTTTAAATCTATCAGCTCAGATTAGCCAACTTAGGGGGGAGAAGAAATAAAGCCACTAGGCCGGTTGGAGGAGTGGGGCAGCATCATTTGTTGGTAAACAAAAGAAGGTTATGTTACTCCATTTCAAATCGCGATCTTTTTAACTACAGTCTATAAGATTAGAGTTGGCACAATCAAAAGGCGGGAAAATTTTTATGGAAACGATTCTATTGGTCCTCCATGTTGAATGCAACTTCAGAAAAAAAAAATGCTTGATCTATCCCTGTTCCACAAAAAAAATATGACATGGCAACACTGATTTTCCCTTTTTATAACCCCAAAACTACCTCCACGTTTGTTGTTTCCCGCCTTCGATTGTGCCAACTCTAATCTTATAGACTGNCATAAAAAGGCCATAAATTCATACATAAAGATTCATTGTTTCGACGATATAATAATTTAAGTTTATGTTAAATTTTATTATCTTGTTTGCCACCAAATGATTTATCTAGGGGCAGTGCACCGGCCATGTCGAGCACAGCCACAGTACCATCCTTTTCTGGAACCAACTCAAGGAATTTTGGACCCCCCTTTATTATCTTATTAAAGATACTTAGATTAGTAAACTTAATTTTAATTTAGATTTCATTACAAACTGAATAAGAAATAAAAATTTCATAGCTCTACCCAAATTAGTTCAAAAATATATGTTTAAAGTTTTGTTATAATGTCACTAATCTACTGTCTCATCATAATTCTAAGGCACCTCTACTCTAAACACATCATACTTTTTAAATCTATCAGCTCAGATTAGCCAACTTAGGGGGGAGAAGAAATAAAGCCACTAGGCCGGTTGGAGGAGTGGGGCAGCATCATTTGTTGGTAAACAAAAGAAGGTTATGTTACTCCATTTCAAATCGCGATCTTTTTAACTACAGTCTATAAGATTAGAGTTGGCACAATCAAAAGGCGGGAAAATTTTTATGGAAACGATTCTATTGGTCCTCCATGTTGAATGCAACTTCAGAAAAAAAAAATGCTTGATCTATCCCTGTTCCACAAAAAAAATATGACATGGCAACACTGATTTTCCCTTTTTATAACCCCAAAACTACCTCCACGTTTGTTGTTTCCCGCCTTCGATTGTGCCAACTCTAATCTTATAGACTGCAGCTTTCTCCTTAGACTTTAACTTATTATTTACGAATATTTCTTGCAATTAATATAAATTTGTTTTATTTTGACGTTCAATAAATGTAACTGTAATGGTTATGAAACTTGAAATTTTGTATATTGGTAGAGACAAAACATCTCTACTTGTACTGGAAGTATTAGACGTAGTAGAACTTACTTGGACAGAGGGAAACTTTTTACGCGGGACTTGGCTTATTTATTTATTTTTACACAAATGTATTTGTTTGGATTACTTTTATTCTTTTAAAATAAATCGAATGGTTATTCCTGAAAATGGGTAACAACAATTGAAAATTATTACTTTAAAATTAATAGTTTTGTAGTTTTGTTGCGTTAACATCAGTATTCAAGAAACTTACAACTACAACAATAAAAATAGAAGGTACGGAGATAAGAAGTGATTACTGATCAAAATGGTCCGCATGCGCAGTAGTAAGGATTGTTTGCATATTACTTATCTCCTCCTGTTCTGAAGAGATAATATTCGCTGCTGAGAGTTTTCTCGTTATTCAGCAATACACTATTTAAACAGGTGTATTTACGTTATAGTTCTTGGATTATTCCTTTAATTAGTTTTTGAAAAAGCTCCGCGAAAGAAATTATTTAGAACCAGCTTTTTTGCGAATTCGCTAGAAGAAGGCCACAGATTAATCCAAGGATCTTATAAAATAGGGATGGAGCACTCAGCTTATACCTCCTGGGTAAAAAAGTGTCGCCAAAAACTTGGAAAAAATCTACATAAAATTTCAACTGCGCATGCTCAGAACTTTTTTATTAGGACGAATTTCTTCCTGACTGTTATCCATTGTTTATTTATAATGAAAGGTTACAATCTAACATTTTTTTAAATCAAGCTCTAAAAATAGTTTCTTGTTTTAAGGATTTTTTATTTTAATATATTCATCAAATTTTATTATTAAAATAGTTTTTAATAATCGAATAATTAATATTAATATATTTAGAAACGGGTTATTTCTATTGCAGAGTATGATTTTAATCTGCAAAATTGTCACAGTTTACTTTTTCAAAAAATGTATTGTGAATATAAACAAATGTAATGCATGCAATATTAAAAAGATGTAACATAAGTATTACAATTATGAAACGCGAGTGGAAGAAAATTTAGTTTTAAGAACGCGACCTGATTCAATTGTGCACATTATTCTTCATCTTCTATAGTTATAACCATAATAGAAGGTAATCTATACTATTAGATTTTCCAAGTTCGTGGCGACACTTTTTTCGCTTAGTTCTTCATCCCTATTTAATAATATCCTTGGATGAATCAGATCTTGCTGAGATCCGCTATCTGTAACCTCACCTTAATAGGGTTAGAAACGTTACAAAATTCGTATCATAACCTACACTAACATGTTAAAATATATCCTTAAAAGTAACCTGACATGTTAAAAAAACTATCCTTAAAAGTAACCTAAAAGTGAGATAGGTTTATGTTACTTAGAGATCGTAGGTAATAATATTAACCTCTGAGATACAGATATTGCTAATTATTGTTTCGATTCTATTTGGTGGTTTCTATATTGTGTGATACAACATGTGGACTTTTTGGACATAAACAACAATAAAGGTAAAGTTATTAGAGTTTGGGTAATTGTTAGACATTGGGACAAGGGACAAGTGAATAAATGTTATCAACTGCAAGATAATACGGACTTATACAACTGAAGTGTTAACGTACTAGTGTTAATATATATATATATATATATATTCCACTTTCAACTTGAAGCCCATCTGATGACTAAAACCCTTTGAACTAGACTACACTCTAAATGTTGCTCAAAATTACCAGAAATCTGACTCAAAGGAAGGACTCACACACATTGAAACATTAACCCCTACTCATAATTACCTCTGTGTTGGTTTTAGTGTGAACTCACCCACTCAACTAAAGCATCTAACTCGACTGTTTGATTAGTAGTTGGGTTTGTACTACTGCAACGTAATTCTCATGCAACTCGCTTCTAGTTCAAAACGTATCTAGTCCAGAATTGCAAATTATATTGACAATAGTTATTACTTACTAATTTGTAAATAACTCATCTACTAATTTGTCAATTTATATTTATCTTTTTATCCTATTAGATATTTTTTATTTGTAATTCAGTAGTCGCCGGTTAATGTGATCATTTGGGACCAAGGCCTAGTGATCACATTAACCGGCTGATAAGTATATGCAAAAAAATATGCAATATGTAAGGGAGAAAAATAAATAAGAGGGGGTGAATATATTTAAATACATAAATGAGTTCGTATCGACCATTGTTCACCTACCCAGCGAAGGGAATGATAAAAGTAGCGGCATTTAAGCTTGTATATCAGCTGATTTTGATGGGGTAACCCGCGTTTCCCATCACCGTATTTGTAAGTACAAGAGTCGTGTTTGTCCTTGACCTCTTAAGGGTATGGTCTATTTTTGATGCAGAAATTTGTGTTATCGCTATTAAATATAAAAGTTCATTGCAATGCTATAATTACGAGGTTTCCCACAGTAGAGTGCAGAAGAAATTCGAACCAAACAGTGACACGTTGTGGATGCATTTTTGGGTTCTCCAAACCCCCCAAAAACGGCAATTTTTGGAGATTGGACAAATGATGATTTTGCTCGAAAAATCAGCATCCACTTGTTGACGTATCGACCATTCAACGAAATCTCTTCGCTGTTTATAGTCATTAGGCTTAAGATGATTGGAAAATAGTTATCTTATATCTATTTTTATCTTTATCCTATATTTTTTTTATGGAAGTATTTAAATATTATTCTATAAAAGTAAGTGTGTGAAGATGGATGCTCCTCCTACTCAGCCCGGGTCTGGTGCGTGCTGCTATCTAGTGAAGGAATTGTGAAGTACGGCTCGGATGTGACTGGAGCTTTATACCTTCACACCTTCCTCTTCCAGACGTTAGCAAAGTCGGATCGTGTGCCGTACCACCGCTTATGTTATTGTTAACCCGCTAAAATAAGTTTTAATATCCCGCTGAACAACTCGCATAATTAATTATTTTGATTTAATATATTTATTATTATATTTGTTAATCTCACAACCGGCATCTTTCAAGCTCTTCCCGGACACACGACACACCGCTGCAGTATCAGGTTAGATCTACTCTCACCTGCTTACTTATATCTTTATTCTATATTTCATTTTATCTTGTATCTATTTAAGAACCAATATGCATAATATTCTATATCCATACAGTCCACCTCCTCTCTACGCCGAAACCTTTAACTAATATTAACCATCATAGTAGATACCTCTCCTTACCTCCTAAAATCTTAGGAAAAGAAGGTCCAATGTTGTGTTAATTTAATTTTGTAAACATGGAGAAACATATCTTTTGTGAGTATTCGCTGTAGAGAGCTTCAAGAATTGAAATTTGCAATTCTTGTATACGACGCCGTATTCATATTCCTGAATTTTCACGAAAACTTTCACGAACTGCTATGATATTGAAATTTAAACAGCTTGTTTTTGAACGATCAGTGTTTAGCGTCTTCAACTGATCAAGTCTCCCAGAATTTTTTAATTAATCTCTTCACAGTGGACGAAGTTATTCCGACGAACACTATTCCGACCATATATTAAACCACGGCAGCACAACTTTCATTAATTTTGAAATATTGTTCAAAATAAAATAACGAAATCACGGTTTTGTACCGTGTAACGCTCCATTTTTACTAACCCTAAACTCTCAGCAGTCATTTTTTTTTTTTTCTATATTGTGTGATACAACATGTGGACTTTTTGGACATAAACAACAATAAAGGTAAAGTTATTAGAGTTTGGGTAATTGTTAGACATTGGGACAAGGGACAAGTGAATAAATGTTATCAACTGCAAGATAATACGGACTTATACAACTGAAGTGTTAACGTACTAGTGTTAATATATATATATATATATATATTCCACTTTCAACTTGAAGCCCATCTGATGACTAAAACCCTTTGAACTAGACTACACTCTAAATGTTGCTCAAAATTACCAGAAATCTGACTCAAAGGAAGGACTCACACACATTGAAACATTAACCCCTACTCATAATTACCTCTGTGTTGGTTTTAGTGTGAACTCACCCACTCAACTAAAGCATCTAACTCGACTGTTTGATTAGTAGTTGGGTTTGTACTACTGCAACGTAATTCTCATGCAACTCGCTTCTAGTTCAAAACGTATCTAGTCCAGAATTGCAAATTATATTGACAATAGTTATTACTTACTAATTTGTAAATAACTCATCTACTAATTTGTCAATTTATATTTATCTTTTTATCCTATTAGATATTTTTTATTTGTAATTCAGTAGTCGCCGGTTAATGTGATCATTTGGGACCAAGGCCTAGTGATCACATTAACCGGCTGATAAGTATATGCAAAAAAATATGCAATATGTAAGGGAGAAAAATAAATAAGAGGGGGTGAATATATTTAAATACATAAATGAGTTCGTATCGACCATTGTTCACCTACCCAGCGAAGGGAATGATAAAAGTAGCGGCATTTAAGCTTGTATATCAGCTGATTTTGATGGGGTAACCCGCGTTTCCCATCACCGTATTTGTAAGTACAAGAGTCGTGTTTGTCCTTGACCTCTTAAGGGTATGGTCTATTTTTGATGCAGAAATTTGTGTTATCGCTATTAAATATAAAAGTTCATTGCAATGCTATAATTACGAGGTTTCCCACAGTAGAGTGCAGAAGAAATTCGAACCAAACAGTGACACGTTGTGGATGCATTTTTGGGTTCTCCAAACCCCCCAAAAACGGCAATTTTTGGAGATTGGACAAATGATGATTTTGCTCGAAAAATCAGCATCCACTTGTTGACGTATCGACCATTCAACGAAATCTCTTCGCTGTTTATAGTCATTAGGCTTAAGATGATTGGAAAATAGTTATCTTATATCTATTTTTATCTTTATCCTATATTTTTTTTATGGAAGTATTTAAATATTATTCTATAAAAGTAAGTGTGTGAAGATGGATGCTCCTCCTACTCAGCCCGGGTCTGGTGCGTGCTGCTATCTAGTGAAGGAATTGTGAAGTACGGCTCGGATGTGACTGGAGCTTTATACCTTCACANGTTTAGTTTATTTATTCTATGTATACAGAAATTCAATAAAAAAAGTGGAATTTTCTTTCACGTTTTCTCTCTCCCATTATATATATATATAATGTAATACATTTTTTCTTTTTTTTTTTTTTGCACATATACAATTCAAGAAAATTTACTTCTTTCACTAGATTAAAAATATAAAAAAGGCAGTTGCTTAAAAAGTAATCAATTCATAACTAACGTAATAGATATTTGAAGTCGATCCTTTAATTTCAGGACTTATTTAACATATAAGTATTGAATAACTAATAAGTTTAAAGTAGTAAATAAGTAAATATTGAATAAGTTTAAAGTAGTAAATAATTAAGTATTGAATTCAATAAATTATAGAAAACTACATTTTGACCAGCCATTCAGAAATATCAAAGATAGACTATTGAGACAGATTATTTTGTGATTTAATTTAAATAATTGCATATCCTGTGCCCCTCTGCATATCTTAATTCAAATAAAACGAACACTTGTAGGTCTCTAGTCTGTTTGTTACAAGAGATTTGGGGTGAGTAATTTTGAATTAGGGTACTATTTGTTAAATAAACAGGTCAAGTGTATGCTAGTCAGCACACAGCGAGGGCCCGTAGGCAAAAAAAATGTAACCCTTAAGTTTTTTTACTATGTGAATAATAAAAAGAATAATATTTTTAATATTAAACACTGATAAGAATGTAAGATAGTGTGTGAACAATGAAATGCTTTAATATTTTACCCAAAAAGAGAGTAAGGTGGTGTGCGAACACTTGTACACTACTTGTATACAATTACAATATGTATACGCCTTATTGTTCGCACTTACAAGTTGTTCCCTCTTCAACTTGAACAGATATAAGTTAAACAAAACTTTTTATCAACTGGACGCTGGGCGTCAACATTTCTATTATTGTTTTTCTTTTTTTCCTGCTCTTCTAAAGTTTTATTTTTTATTTTTACATAGTTGAAGAGAAAAACTTTTTTGTTTTAGATGTAACAAGATTTACTAGATAAGCTTTTTTTTTTTTTTTTTTTTTTTTTTTTTTTTTTTTTTTTTTAAAAAAANCACTGTACTGTTTGAGTAGTACCATATTGATGGTGTTTTTTATTTTAAAATACTAAAAAGCATACGTTGAACTATGCTATGGGTCTGATATTCTCAAAACACATAAACAAACTTATGATGAAGTAGTTTTTTGCCATTTAACCGGAAAACAGCCATATAAATACATTGAAAAGACCATACTTGTAAAAAAAAACGTATTTTGCCAATAAAAAAATCATTTTTTTTTAGAAATTTCCAAAAAGTGGTATCTTTACTTTTGGTCTAAGAATGTTCAGGAATTTTTTCAGATTTATTGCACTTCACATAAGCGAGATAGAGGGGGGGGGGGACACGTTTCACACCCACTTCAAACTTGCCTACGCTCGCCCTATCAAAGTTATAACCAAATAATTATATATTTTTGTAATCAGCTCGACGTACCCTTTAATATGATACCCCTCACGATGTCGAAAAAAAATGTAACCCTTAAGTTTTTTTACTATGTGAATAATAAAAAGAATAATATTTTTAATATGTGTGGGTAGGTACAAGACATAGTACAGGAGATAGCGTGCAAAAAAGTGTCTGCATAACATCAAGCTAGAATTTTGTGTATAAGTAAATCTTTTGGTGCCAATTAAGAATATGTGGTCGGCTAAGATCGTCTGCGGGACATAGCTTGGCAATAGACGTTTGAAAAAAACAAAATGGTGGAGAGTGGCCATGTCCCAATAATTATGTTGGACAGTATAATTTTCATGATCCTGAGTTCAGAATTAGTTAGTAGACAAAAAATCAAGTCGAAGTTGATAGGTTTGTTATTCAAATATTACTAAAAATTAACATGGTCGCCTGTCAAGGGACGAACTAACATCAATTTGATTGTCGGTCCAATAACTAATTCTGTACTCAGGATCATGGAAATCACATTGTCCACCATAATTGGTGAGACATGGCCGCTCTCCACCGGTTTGTTTTTTTCAAACGTCTATTGCCAAGCATTGTCCGAAGACGAACTTAGCCGACCACATATTCTTAAACGGCGCTAAAAGATTGACTTGTATACAAAATTCTAGCTTGATGTTAGTCAGACATTTTTTTGCACGCTATCTCCTGGACTAACATATGCATGTCAAATTTCAAAGTCATCGGACGAAAGGTGAAGCCGTGAGAGCATGCGACAGACAGACGGACAGACAGACACATGCGCAAAAATATAAGGGTCCTTGGCTTTTGCCTACGGACCCTAAAAACGAAGAAACCGTGTTTGCCTTTTGGGATTCCTACCGTAACGAAGGTAACGGAAGCTATGTGAACGTTCAGAAGAACGTTCACAAATAAAAATATTGTATGTCTCCGATTTCAAAAATTCTAAGACAGAAATCCGTTTCAGACATCAGAGAACATTTTTAGTTCCGTGTTTGCCTGTGTGTCGCTCAATTTTAGCGAAGAAACATATCTCAAACAAGTAAGGCGCGCTTCACGTAAGTACGTGAGGCGATAATCACCGGTTTCTGTACGACTTAGTTAAAATTATCAGGTGTAATAGTTGCATATCCTTTTTCTACACTTCAAGACCTTTAAATTGATGTATAACATGCCATGGTAACTAAAAACTTTTGTTTTAGTCACCCGCCATATTGGCCGCCATCCTAAAAATATTCTGTGTAGAAACTCCAAAATGCGTCCAGTTGCATCAAACGCCGAGATGCAACTGTGCGCCAAATTTTATGTTTCTGGCTATAGTAGTTTATGAATTGAAACAAGCCAACGGACAGACGGACAGACAGAGCCGTTATATAAGGTTTCTTTTTGTACTTTGTACAGAAACCTAAAACTACACGTCCGAGCTAAATGAAATTTGGATGGTGGGTCATAATACGCCGGGGAAGTGTGACGTCACTTACGTAAAAAAGTGTGTGTTTTTAGGTTAGCTGGCTCATAATATTAGATATATACGACTGGGTTTTATCGGTGCTATATTATTTTATTATTATTTTTTAATCAATAATTTGTTTTATCATCTATAATGTGTACATTTATTGGCTTATTAATGATGTTACTGATATATGATAAGGTTAAAAACAGTTAAAAAAAAAGTTAAAAAAGCTTTTAATAGAGTAAAAAGAGCAGAAGTAAGTTATTTTACATCTTATTTGATTTATTTGGAA
>KZ651879.1:56526-76969 GCA_001010745.2 Gerris buenoi
ATCAATTATGTGTTTTATCATCTATAATGTATACATTTATTGGCTTATTAATGATGTTACTGATATGTGATAAGGTTAAAAACAGTTAAAAAAGCTTTTAATTGAGTAAAAAGAGCACATCTGTAAGTAAGTTATTTTACATTTTATTTGAGTTATTTGTGAGAATTATTTGTTTTATCATCTATAATGTATACATTTGTTGGCTTATTAATAATGTTACTAATATATGATAAGGTTAAAAACGGTTAAAAAAGCTTTTAATAGAATAAAAAGAGGAAAAAACTATAAAATGCTTACAGAGCACTAGTAAAAAATGGTTTGTAATGAGCCAGATAAGATAACCTGACGAAAAATTTGTGCAGAGCGCATGACGTCACAGCAACCTTTGTCACTTTTACGTAACCTCTCTGACGCGACGTATTAGCCCACTGTTGGTCCCATATAAGTTCCATTCTTCTTCACTCATTTGTTTCTTTTACACATGCGCACAAACTTCTTCATCGCGCATATCTTTAAAAGTACTCTACTGATTTTTTATGAAATTCTGATGATTTATCGAAAGTAGCCCGCAGATAGCCCAAGATTAATTTAATCAAAATATTAATCAAAAACAATTTTGATATAATATAAAAAAAAAACCGGGGAAGCAATTAAATTAATTAGACAATGGCATGTAATAGTACATTACGCGTCAAGTGTGTAAAGTAGCATTTTGCATGCGAGTGTGGAGTTTGCACCCGAGCGACAGCGAGGGTAGTAAAACCACACGAGCAATGCAAAATGCCGTTTTCGCACGAGTTGCGTACCGTACTTTATCTACGATTGTTAGATTTTAATAATAAATTCAGAAAAAAATAATAAACTTCCTGTATGTAAGATCGTATATCTCTTTAGATAAAGATGACATTTAATTCAATAGTGGTATCTTGTGCAGAATTAATTATTTCGGGAGGCGTATTATTCTCCTCATTTCGTCATAATCACTTAGGTAAATAAATAATTGTTTTTCACTAAAAACTCGATATAAACGGTTACTTTAATAAAACAAACAGCAAATTAGTTTTATCTAGGATTGAAACGAAATATAAACATTGTATCTCTGTTTAGATGCGTAGAAAGTGATTCTTCACATACATGTATTCATTGCGCATGCGTGTCTCATAGTTCTGAAGAATTCCTCTTCTTTACCACCCTAGGGCGGTAGAAAAATTGAAAAAAGCTAGTTTGTTTACATTTAACAAAACTAATTTGTTTTTTTTAAATAAAAGTAACTGTTTATATTGAGTTTTTTGTGAAAATCAATGAGTGATTTTAGTGATTATGACGAATATAAAGAGAATAATACGCCTTCCTTCCTGTATGTAAGCTCGTATTTCTCTTTTGATGAAGATGACATCAATTCATTAGTTGAATTTTGTGCCGAATTAATTATTTCGGAAGGCGTATTATTCTCCTCTTATTCGTCATAATCACTTAAATCACTAAATCACTTATTGATTTTCACAAAAAAAACTCGATACAAACAGTTACTTTTATTAAATAAACATCAAATTAGTTATGGTAAATGTAAACAAACTCGCTAATCGTGCGTAAAGTTAAAGAATTCTTCTTCTTTACCGCGCTAGAGTGGTAAAGAAGAGGAATTCTTCAAAACTATGAGACACGCATGCGCAATTAATACAGGTGAGTAAAGAATCACTTTCTACGAATCTAAACAGAGATACAATGTTTATACTACGTATCAATCGTAGATAAAAGCATATAATCAATCAAGTACGTGATAAGAAGCGAGGAAGCTATGTGCCACACTAATTGGCAGTCTATTTTTCACGCGATTTCTTATTTCTAATTTATATTCATCAATAAATACCGAATCAGATTTATTTTTTAGATTTAGAGTTTATAGATTTAAAACAATCAGGGCAGGATGTGGTGGCAAGGTTAGAGATATTGAAAGCAAGGTATAAACTAAACATAGATCCTGTATTCAGTACACGTCTCCCCATCCAATTTATAAATAAATGGAATCCATTATCTCGCTGTCTTGTCTTCCCCTCCACGTCCTAGTCATGCTAAGTTTTTCTTCTTCTAAATCTGGTTTTTCTTCTTAATAAGTTTAATTTAAAGTTTTCCTTTTTTTATATGATAAATAAGTTTAATTTAAAGTTTTCCTTTTTTATATGACAAATAAGTTTAATTTAAAGTTTTCCTTTTTTTATATGACAAATAAGTTTAATTTAAAGTTTTCCTTTTTTTATATGACAAATAAGTTTAATTTAAAGTTTTCCTTTTTTTATNGAAACGAAATATAAACATTGTATCTCTGTTTAGATGCGTAGAAAGTGATTCTTCACATACATGTATTCATTGCGCATGCGTGTCTCATAGTTCTGAAGAATTCCTCTTCTTTACCACCCTAGGGCGGTAGAAAAATTGAAAAAAGCTAGTTTGTTTACATTTAACAAAACTAATTTGTTTTTTTTAAATAAAAGTAACTGTTTATATTGAGTTTTTTGTGAAAATCAATGAGTGATTTTAGTGATTATGACGAATATAAAGAGAATAATACGCCTTCCTTCCTGTATGTAAGCTCGTATTTCTCTTTTGATGAAGATGACATCAATTCATTAGTTGAATTTTGTGCCGAATTAATTATTTCGGAAGGCGTATTATTCTCCTCTTATTCGTCATAATCACTTAAATCACTAAATCACTTATTGATTTTCACAAAAAAAACTCGATACAAACAGTTACTTTTATTAAATAAACATCAAATTAGTTATGGTAAATGTAAACAAACTCGCTAATCGTGCGTAAAGTTAAAGAATTCTTCTTCTTTACCGCGCTAGAGTGGTAAAGAAGAGGAATTCTTCAAAACTATGAGACACGCATGCGCAATTAATACAGGTGAGTAAAGAATCACTTTCTACGAATCTAAACAGAGATACAATGTTTATACTACGTATCAATCGTAGATAAAAGCATATAATCAATCAAGTACGTGATAAGAAGCGAGGAAGCTATGTGCCACACTAATTGGCAGTCTATTTTTCACGCGATTTCTTATTTCTAATTTATATTCATCAATAAATACCGAATCAGATTTATTTTTTAGATTTAGAGTTTATAGATTTAAAACAATCAGGGCAGGATGTGGTGGCAAGGTTAGAGATATTGAAAGCAAGGTATAAACTAAACATAGATCCTGTATTCAGTACACGTCTCCCCATCCAATTTATAAATAAATGGAATCCATTATCTCGCTGTCTTGTCTTCCCCTCCACGTCCTAGTCATGCTAAGTTTTTCTTCTTCTAAATCTGGTTTTTCTTCTTAATAAGTTTAATTTAAAGTTTTCCTTTTTTTATATGACAAATAAGTTTAATTTAAAGTTTTCCTTTTTTTATATGACAAATAAGTTCAATTTAAAGTTTTCCTTTTTTTATATGACAAATAAGTTCAATTTAAAGTTTTCCTTTTTTTATGTGACAAATAAGTTCAATTTAAAGTTTTATCTTTTTTCAAATCATGTTTTCTTTTCGAGCTTAACAAAGGAAGCTATGTGGTCGTTTTGAAGAACGATAAAATGACTAAGTTCACACATCGTTATGAAAGCGCTTCGGATCCGATTCGTTTTTAAAATGAAACGTGTTCACCCAAAAACATATACAGGTGATCGAAATATTATTTTTTGATATCTCATAACGGTGACGTCACGAGTAAAACCTCTTTAATGCTACCTACAGTCTATAAGATTAGAGTTGGCACAATCAAAGGGGCGGGAAAATTTTGAGGGAAACGATTTTATTGGTCCCCCATGTTGAATGCAACTTTAGAAAAAAATTCTCTACTCTACCCCTGTTCCACAAATAAAATATAACATGGCAACACTGATTTTACCTTTTTATAACCCCAAAACTACCTCCACGTTTGTTGTTTCCCGCCTTTGATTGTGCCAACTCTAATCTTATAGACTGTAATCCTATATAATATTTGTTTAAAAATTAACTTTTGTTTAAAAAAACGTTTTTGCAGTTTTTAAAAATATGAAACGGAAGCTCTCGAAAACAAACAACTAAAAAAAAGTTGAAAAGAGTAAAATAACCTGATATCTCGATCTCCTCCACGACCTGTTCATAGGGGCGTTATGATTACGATCCCTCGTCCCCATTACGTATTTTTGGTGGAGCGGATTTGAACCGATACGATCCGTCGATCTCCATTCACACGGCGTTTTGAACTGGCAGATCGTTTTCAAAACGATGTGGGAACGTAGTAAATTTTTGAGTCTCGGATTTAAAAAAATATCAAGACAGAAATCCTTTTCAGACATCAGGGAACATTTTTGGTTCCGTTTCTGTCTGTCTGTTTGCCTGTCTCATGTGTGCAACAAAGTGCCACTTTGCGCACTACAGTCTATAAGATTAGAGTTGGCACAATCGAAGGCGGGAAACAACAAACGTGGAGGTAGTTTTGGGGTTATAAAAAGGGAAAATTGGTGTTGCCATGTTATTTTGTTTTGTGGAACAGGGGTAGAGTAGAGCATTTTTTTTTCTGAAGTTGCATTTAACACGGGGGACCAATAAAATCGTTTCCCTCAAAATTTTCCCGCCTTTTGATTGTGCCAACTCTAATCTTATAGACTGTAGTTGCACAACTAGCTATTGTAATAAAAGAGAAATTTAAACCAAATTATTATTATTATTAACACTGGGAGATAGACAAAGAAAAATAGACTCAAGCGCCGGGACTTGAACCACTGGCCTCCTATATTTCCAGTATAGACGCTCTAACCTTTGATTTAAATTAAAATTTAAACTTTCCGTGATATAAATACTACCAAAAGCTTAAAAAATGAATTTCTGAAAGAGGAATGTTAGGCAATTAATGATCGCGCAACTACAATAAAGAAATAACGAAAAGTGTTAAAGAAATTAAAATTGTGATAACAATGATAAGCTATTGGGTGATAAAACACAAATGATTGATAAGAATACAATAGTTAATAGCTTAGTATGGTTTGCCACTGGAAGCACCAGTGGATCTGCACTCTGAAGTTTAAGCTACTTTCTTAAGTTAGAAAGTTAAGTACCTCGCTTGCTTCTAAGACCTTTGGTTGAACTAAACCAATATGAGATGCTGAAGAAACATTTAGATTAAGGTTTCAACTAATTTGGATGGGAAAGGTACGAGTATCGACTAAATATAACTTGTTTTTAGCTTCCAGATGAATCCTAGCGGGAGATTTACAAAGCATCTTCTTTCACTTATATTCCTTCATCTTGTTTTTGATTTGAAACAACATGGTAACTCTTATTAAACATTTAGTCTTATTAACTCTATTTAATAACTTAAAAGTTCAAGAAAAACACATGATTCTTTTATTTTATCGTATATGCCGTATATAAAAAGAGATTGAGATGGCAAAATAATGATTTAGACACCTGGAGGCCGATTCTGTAACGTTGAAACCTCCCTTTTCATGTTATTATATATCAAACTGTTATTATGAGCATGCGCGCGCAACCTGTCAACGTGAATCTGTAACAATGTTTATCTACGACTTGCACTGTAAGTAGACTTTACATTGCTAATAAAGAGGGAGGGAAAAAACAGTCATACCAACTTAAAAGGTATATTTTAGGTAAATTTTAAGTATTATGTTGTTTTTTTTAGCTGTTTTGTTTACTTTTTCCCGGGAAGGTTACTTTAGGTTACTAAACAAAGTCTTTAAATTAAAAAAACAAACTAAACGTAATTAAATTAAAAACGTATATATTTAGTATAAGAATTGTTATTTCAATAAATTAAGTAACTAAATATTAGTTTAAGGTGTTTAAATTGCGTGAATTTGTAGGTAAAACTTTTATATTTACAAAACTTAATAGCTATTACCCATGGTGCACTAGTCGTAGATAAAATTTAATACGCAACATGGATCGAAGTATTTCTACTCTCGGGATTATCTCTCTCGGTAAGCCTCGAGAGCTAATACTACCGTTATCTCCCTCGGCCTTACGGCCTCGGGAGCTAATGAAGTTTTCTCCTTCGATGTTGCCTCAGGAGAAAACTTAACCTCGAGCCGGAAAACATACTTCCTTCCCTTGTTGCGTAAATAACTATTGTTGCTATATAAGTAGACTTTGTATATAAGACATATATATAAGTGCTTGATGTACAGCCCCTCGAAATAGCTGTGGATATAAATTGTCAGGTTATGTGTTTATATTTCAAATGCTAAAAACAAAAACAAAGTGACGCCATAATTGATGTTTTTATTCACTTCTTCTGTTTTCTGACTGAAATAACTACAAAATGGCCACTAAATAGGACGCTGTCAATCCGTAGTTTGGTATTTGGCCACATACAGTGCTGGCATCACTTTACAGCTTCACTACAATATATAACAACACTTTGATATAATAGAGGTGTTTGATTATTATGTCACAGTGGATATATTATACAGGGTGATCCAAAAGTTCGGAAACGGCTTAATATCTCCGTTAATATTTGAGATATCACATTGCGGTTTGTCCCTATCTTCATCATGCATAAAAAACTACCTTTTTTTTTGATGGGTACCCATTTTCCCGCCATTTTGGTTGCCGCCATATTTGATTCAACTTTAACATTTCAAATTGGAACCCCCATACTGTGATACATATTTGATAAGGCCTTGAAAAAAGAAAACACTTGCCGCAAACCAGAGCTTTCTATCTTTCGCCGTTTTAAAATGGCGGCCAGTTGAAATTACAAAATTGTCCTTTTTGTCGTTTTAATTACGGTCAAAGTAAAGGTTTTAGTAGAAAAAATGCAAGAGTAAATTCTTCTTATTTTAGGGCAAAAAATGAAAGTTTAACGGTATATTTTTTAAATTTTTATTTTTATTTGGTTGTTATAGCAATGCACTTAGTCATTTTATTCTCATTTTTTTTTTTTCTCTTAAAGCCTTATTTTAGCAGCTATCAAGTGTTAAAAATGTCAATTTTGTAATTTCAACAGGCCGCCATTTTGAAACGGGGAAAGATAAAAAGCTCTGATTTGCGGCAAATGTTTTCTTTTTTCAATTTCTTTCCAAATATGTATCACAGTATAGGGGTTCCGATTTGAAATTTTAAAGTTAAATCCAATATGGCGGCAACTAAAATGGCGGGAAAATGGGTACCCATCAAAAAAGGTAGTTTTTTTATGCATGATGAAGATAGCAACAAACCGCAGTTTGATATCTCAAATATTAACGGAGATATTAAGCCGTTTCCGAACTTTTAGATCACCCTGGACCCTGTACATATATAAAAAATCGGTCAGAGACAACTCAGACAAACTTTCTCATATATGTACATTTAATTACTATTGGAAATTTCATCAAAAATATCATAAAAAAACTTCCCCCGGTCGGGGAATCGAACCCGGGCTCTCTCTATCCGCGTTTTAAGCTATTTTCTCAGGAACTAGATTTTTAACGGCTAGAACGATTAGAAACGGCTTATATCATTAGATTCGTATTTAAATTGACTACATTTTAGAATTTTTTAATCAAAATCGTCGGAACCGTTTTCGAGAAATAATTTTTTTTCGTGTTTTTTCAGAGTTTTTGGGGGGTAGCGCCCTCAAATTTGGAGTATGATTAAAATTCATTTCTCGATTTCGCCTCGGGGTATGATTTTTCTGAACGTGTATGCCAAATATCGTCAAAATCGGCCCAGTAGTTTAGGCTCCAAGCGTCTGCACAGACAGACAGACAGACAGACGGCAGACATTTTTTAAAAACCACTTTTTTGGACTCAGGGGACCTCAAAACGTGTAAATCCATCAAAATCTCAAAATCGAATTTTCGTGCTATCACAATACTTTCTCTTTATATGAGAAAGTAAAAAAGTTATAGAATTTGCCTCCAGGGTCTTTTTCCAGAGTCTTTAAAAGTATGATTAACTTTTCGAAGCAAGGGTTGTACACTAGCGCCCCATCCACTGTCATTCTTTCCGTAAGGAAAGCCGATTCCGTCAAGAAAGAGTGTTAGTGTATGGGGTTCAAGAGGAAAGAACAGCAGGATTATTGAACAAGCGCAGTGAGTTCTTCATTTCAGAGACTTGGGATTTGAAAAATTTGTGTGTTTGTTTGTCTAACGATAACTCGAGTAAAAATGGATCAATTTCAACGAAATTTAGTACATATATGCATCTCAGCATTTGAGAAGTGTATAGTTTTTGGAAATTTCACATTAAATATTTTAAATATAGCGGCCAATATGGCGGACGACTAAAAAAAAAAAAAGTTTTAGTCAGCTTCATGTGTTTTACCTTGTTTTAAAGGTCTTTGAGAGGAGGAAAAGAATATGTAACAAATAAAATTTCACAGTTCATATTTTCAAGATGGCGGACGACTGAAAGTTTTTGTCAGCATAATGTGTTACACATCGTTTTAAAGGTCTGAAAGAGAAGAAAAAGAATATGTAACTAATAGAGTTTTACACTTAATATTTTAAAGATGGCGTTCAATATGGCGGACGACTAAACAAAACGTTTTTAGTCAATATGACATGTTATACTTCAATTTAAAGTCTAGGAGAGGAATATCTAACTATTAAAATTTCACACATAATATTTTCAAAATGGCGGCCAATATACCGAAAACTAAAAAAAGTTTTAGTCTGCATGACATGTTATAAACTTTTAAAGGTATTTTAAACACTACAGATTGAGTACAAAAACTGTATAAAAAGGTGAGCACAGCGAGAATGTATTAAATAATAATTATTCATAAATACTTTATAAACAGGTGAGCGTAGCGAGCCTGCAATTATTTTATTAAATAAATTATTTATTACAAATGCTGTATATAAACAGGCGAGCGTAGCGAGCCTGCATTAATATTATTAAAAAAGATTATAGGCAAATACTTTTATAAACAGGCGAGCGCAGTGAGCCCTTAATTATTTTATTGAGTTTGTTACATATTCTTTTCCTTCTCTCAAAGACCTTTAAAACAAGGTATAACACATAATGCTGACTTAAACTTTTTTTTTAGTCGTCCGCCATATTGGCCGCCATCTTGAAAATATTTAATGCGGAATTTCCAAAAACTATACACTTCTCATAAATGCTGAGATGCATATATTTTCTAAATTTCGTTGAAATTGATCCATTTTTACTCCAGTTATGACAAATAACTTTTATAAACAGGCGAGCGCAGCGAGCCCTCAATTATTTTATTAAATAAATATTGTGCACAAACGCTGCACAAACAGGCGAGTGTAGCGAGCCTACAATGATTTTATTAAATAAAATATTTACTACAAATGATTTATAAGCAGGCGAGCGTAGCGAGCCTGCATTAACTTAATTAAAAAAAGGTAATGTGAAAATCCTATATAAACAGGCGAGCGCAGCGAGCACTCAATAATTTTATTATATAAGATTATGCAGAAACGCTGTAATAACAGGCGAACGTAGCGAGCCTGCATTATTATTATTATTATTAAATAAAGATAATGGAAATCACTTCTACAACAAGCGAGCGTAGCGAGCCTGCAAGTATTTAATTAAATATTACGTTGGTAAAAACAGGTGAGTTGCAAAAACTTTATTAAATAAGGATTAGGTACGGATGAAAGAAAACCCGTGAAAGAAAGCTACCGATAACTTACGAATTTACACGAAATTAAATTCGGCTCACATCATTTCGGCTTTGTTTGACAATTTTAAATTAAAGATTTGGGGCTATTGCGAGCATAGTATGGGTGAGACCACAATCTACGCGAGTTATTTATGCCCGCATCACTAGTAATCTTGCAAGATAATCCCGTCGTGCCATCCTCTACATTCTTGTTAACTGATCAGTTTCATGTGGATGGGATAGAGATATTCCTATCATTGTGTTTATGGCATCAAAGGAAGGAATTGCAGTCACACGACAAGCCTGCAGGATGGAATGAGCGGATCGTCTCACAGGGAAGAGTGCAGGAAAGTGGTTGTGTGGATGGTAATGAACATGATTATCAATCATGCCGTGCTTTCCTTCACGATCAAGAAAAAGGAAAGTCTGTCGGGAAAGAACGACAGTGGATGGGACGCTATAAAGATATCTTGATTCGTATTATAATCTGTAAATAAAGAAAGAAAGTTACCATGATACTGTGTGAGGCATCCCTTGTACCTCGGTGGACAGTGTCTAGGAGCTGGTGGCTCTCTACCACATATAGGCAGATCTTGTCTGGGGAACTGATGATGAATCTGCTGCACCAGATTAGACATCTCTTCAGGTGGTTTACAGACGTAGCATTCCTGCAATCCTTCTCCACCTGGACCAAAAACACCAAAAATTGTATTAGTCATAGTCATAACACTGTGAGTAGTAGAGGACAGAATGGACACTGGACACAGTGGGTTATTACTATTACTATTACAAATGCATGGGAAGCTTGTTAACCTCATGAGAACTACAATCTCGGAAGTCTCTGAGATTGAATCTGACGAAGTCTCGAGTAAATTGCAGAAGAATTTTCTTCATACTCGTTTGAGATAAACATAGGATATTGTCAAGCTGACGTCCTGTCCAACATTATCTGTAATTAAGTTCTTGGAGAATGTATGTTTAATCTGCTATTGGCTAATTTTTAATGAGATTTTATTTGAGATTGGTATTTGAATTCGTGTATTTTTTCGGGTAGAAATTAATCATACATGTTTACAGTTAAACTTAAAATTCAGGGAGTGTTGTTGTGTTTAAAAATGGTACGTTGCCCACGCAACAAGTGAAAATTAACCCAAGCACTCAAGTGTAGAAAATATTTTAATCATGCTTGAAAGTTTGTCTGGCTCATAACTCACACACGTTCAAGACTCAAACTCAAAAAGAAACCAAGTCAAGGACCATCTGGAGTTCAGGCTCATCCAGCAGCTACCTACTCCTCAGTTCTTCCAAGGTAAATACGCGACTTCTTTAAATATCGGGTTCATATTAATTTACAGTTATCCCAGCCCGTGTCTTGTCTTCCGTAGCTTGAACATAACTCAAATGGGAATTCGCCAGCTATACTAGGTCCAAACATTTGCCGGTGTAACTAGGATCATGAATTAGATACCAGGAGATCCAGAGGGGACTATATTTTATCAGCTATGCTAGGTCCAAACATATACCAGTGCCACTAAAGGATCATGTATTTAATACCAGGAAACCCAGCGGGGACTATGTTTAATCAGCTATGCTAGGTCAAAACATTGCTGGATCCGACATTTGTCGGTGTCGCTATTTTATATAGAGATTCAATGGTTTTCCATAAGATCTGTAGCTGTATCTGGTGGCATCGTTCTTTCTCTAAGAGATGGCTTTGTCAAGCACAACGATAAGAGTATTGACTTTACCCCCAAAAGGTTCATAAGACAAATATTTTTTATAGTAATGTAGTAGTTTTTATTGTAATGTATGCACTATATTTAATAAATATTTATTATTATTAATAATACTGATCAATAGAAAACACTATATAATTCCTAAGTAAAATTAAATTGAATTAAAATTTTCAGAAATTTATGTTTGAAATAGTCGCTAGCAATTTGATAATAATCAATAAGCTGGGAATAAATTAAAAGCCGTTACGTTTCTGGGAATTATTGTAACTGTAAATATTAGGATTAAAATGAGTTTGGGTAAACATGAAAAGGGTTGGTAGAGATAAAGTAGCCACTTCAAGTAATTTCAACTTTCCAACAAATTTCCTTAGAATTACAAATTTAGAAATAACAGTTAAAATGAGCGTCAGATTTATCTTTTTTCATATACGAGGAGAATAATATTCATAAATTCTATTGCATGGAGGGACACCATTTATTAATTAGCATTTTATAATACATACATATACGCTTTCACCTCTAATTGCATGGGAATTTATCTGTTTTAGTTGAAAAGGTTTGACGGCCCTTATCAAAATAATATTTAAAGCCAGTAAAAGTCGATTCCAACTCAAATTTGGTTATAAAATTATCGTTTAATTGAAATTCATAAAGGTCGGTGGAATAAAGCTTACCGACTAAAACTTGCCCACTCCCTACCTAAAATAATGTGTATGATAAGCCAGGCTGCTTATTCAAATGTTATTTGCCCCCAATACCTTTGCTTATTACATTTTACTAAAACCCAAACTAGCCCCCGAACTACAGCCGTAAAATATTTAAATTTAAAACTTTGTTGTAGTTAACCTGTTTGGTTCTTTATTAATCTATTTCTTTCCTCTCGATAAATTTGAAATAGCCGTTCAATACAAGTGTAATATGTTATGTCTTACGTTAGTTTTAATTATTTTCCAATCATTACTACTAGTTCTCTTCGTCCTCTCCCCTCCCCTCTCCCCCCCCCAAAAAAATAGACTGCCAATTGGTGTGGCATATTGCTTCCTCGCATTCTACCCACGTACTTTATTGATTTTTTAATTTTCCCCTGGAAAATTTGAAAAATATAACCCCTCAAAACATCGTTTTTATGCATTTCTGAGGTGAAATTGAATATGAGGTGAATGTAAAAAATATGTATTAAAAAAGGGGATATTTTTTTTTTTTTACTCTCTTGGGTCAGGGGGGGGGGCACGTAACCCCTGTGCCCTCCTGGATACGCAATTGGGCACCCTGTGCATCTCATTCATGTTTTGATAACATTTATAACAATTTACCAATCAGACATTATGTAAGATTGTCATCAAAAGTTGCTTCCGATCTTAACCCGGCCCTTAAGATCAATTTCTGTTTTAGTGCATTGCTTTGAAATTTAAAATAAATTTGTCTTAGCTTACAATCACTTAATACTTTTACTTTTTTTATAAGTTAAAAATAAATATAGAGGTATAAAAGGTACAAACGCCGTGGCCAGACTACGGGAGAAGAAAGGCTAATACAACAACAACAAAGCTTCTTCCAAGTAAATTATACTCAACAAAAAAATTATCTTAGGTAGTTCATTTTTACTGTACTATAAACTATAATACAGTAATAGATAAATATCAATTTATCATTATGAACTTACCGTACATACATCAATTAATGTAAATTGAAACTTTATACAATAAATTGTATTTATATGTAGATTTAAAAAAATCCCCCCCAATTATTTTTTTAATGGCGCACTTTGCGCCATGAATCCCCCCTTTGGGCACCTCTGCCTGATGTCTGAAACGGATTTCTGTCTTAGAATTTTTTAAATCAGATACCTAACAATTTTTCGTTCTTCAGAACGATCACATAGCTTCCATTACCTTCGGTAAGCTCGAAAGCAAAACATTCTTCTTTACTACGCCTTTCGAAATAATTAATTCGGCACAAAATACAACTAATGAATTAATGGCATCTTTATCAATAGAGAAATACGAACTTACATACAGGGAGTTATTTTTTTTTTCTTTATTTATATTAAAACCCAACAATCGTAGATAAAGTACGGTACGCAACTCGTGTGAAAACAGCTTTTTGCTTTACTCGAGGTGTTTTACTAGGTACCCTCGCTGTCACTCGGGTGCAAATTTCGCACTCGCATGCAAAATGCTACTTTCCGCACTAGACGCGTAAAGTACCCACTAATGTGAGCTGACTTTAAAGTTAGCTGCAACAAACATATACATTGTATCCAACATGCTATTTCAATATTCGACGCCATAGACTCAACTACAGAGTGAATTTTGGGAAGTAGAAACATATAATGAGTACAACAGTAAACCCTGGATGTCATTCAAAGATAATATACCTCACTCGTTCACTCTCATTCCTCTGCGGCTGATACTATGAAAATGCATTATCTAAAATCATGTTTGACCTTCTCACGCTTTCAATTTATAATCTCCTTATCACCGATACCGATGCCAATTATTTGACAGCTTGGGAAATTGTAATTACCCTTTACGATTTTATAAATTATTAATATCCAGCAGTCATGTTAAATCACTGCTAAATTAAGTCAGATTCGTTTAAAAAAACTGTCTGATTTACACAACAAATATTTAAAACTAGTCAGAGCTTTTACGATCCAAATGAACAAGTTGATAGTTTTGATTTTGATGACTCAACTTGACACTTTCTAAATGATCTGTCCCTAGTCCTACTTTTAAGTATCCATCCACAATAAATTAGTTATTCGGAGCTGAGGTATCCTATGATATTATTTTTGATAATGAAAGCAAACTTAAGGAAGAAATTCCTGTTATTTATGACATAAAGTTAGCGCATGTTTTTGCTGGCAACTATTTATTGTAATAAAATATGACCCACCAAATGTGAATGTCAGTTTAATTTTATAGTTACAACTATCCAAGTTTTGGGAAGTTAAGGAAATCTAAGTCCCCCAAAAGCTGTCATTTTAAGATGAGGAAGTTTAAGAGGATTACAACTTCATTGTATCACACACAATTCATCCGGACGTCATGTAGACAGTTTGCCTTTAAAAATCATTAAGCATCAGGTAACTCATCAGAGTAAGCTCTCCGTAAGTTTTTATA
The DNA here is from genome assembly GCA_001010745.2 of Gerris buenoi. Lineage (NCBI taxonomy): Eukaryota > Metazoa > Arthropoda > Insecta > Hemiptera > Gerridae > Gerris > Gerris buenoi. Next base: position 71,001 of record KZ651879.1, read on the forward strand.
ATTCAAACCTTCGAACGTAAGTTAATCAATAATTCAGAACTTTATCAATAATATAGATCATATATCCAGGAGTATATTACCTTAGGTTATATAAGGAAACCCTTTAATCCTTTTCGCATTATTTAATTTCATATAAAGAGGCTCTTTAACTTCGTCACAAAATGTTTTGGATCAGATTTCGAAAATATGCAATCCCTCACCTATGGAAGGAAAAGCATTGTATTCCTGTAGCCCAGTCAAATTAGTCAAATCGAGAGAAAAAATTCCCGGAGTTTTGAAAAAGGCACCGGAGTTTTGGAGCTATAGAGTCGACAAAAAACAGTATTTTCAAAAATTAAATTTATTCACATTTTATTGTTAAATAACATATTTTATATAAATTATTTTAATGATGTTGATATTTTTATAATTTATTGAGGATAGAAAAAATGTTTTGGGGCTATTAGCTGCCGAAGGGTGTAGGCAGCTAGAGCCTGCAGCTGCTTGAGTTGTATAGGGGGGGGGGGGGGGGGGGGGGAGTCAGTACCTCAGCGCTGAAAGCTGACTTTTTCAGAATTTTGCTTATATCTTCTAAACTATTGCTCTTAGGGGAAATTTTGTTATTGAAAATTGAAGCTGATAAAATTTCCAACAAACATGTTCTAGTGTATATTTTACCTACGACCAACAGTTTTGGAGCTATAGGGTCGACAAAAAACAGTATTTACAAAAATAAAATTTATTGTAAAATCAAGTCTTTTGACCTGACCACCGTCAATAATTATAATAACTGTAGGATTACACATTTTTTAAAGTTTTCAAAAATCTAACAAGACTATGTGCCAAACTAACTAATTAACTAACTAATTAACTAACTAATTAACTAACTAACTATCTAACAAGGCTATGTGCCAATTGGTGTGGCACATAGCTCCATGGCATCCTATCCTACATACGTACTTTATTGGTTTTTGCAAGCCATCTTTTATATAATCGAGTAGTGTCCCGACGGGCGACGACGCACCTCTAAATGATTTATAACGTTAAAAATTGATGAACCATAAGCTGGGATTGAACCAGTGACTTCCAGCTCATGGGTCACGAATCAAACCGACTGAGCTATCCGTCTAACCTTAATCTCTTAGCCTAAAACTTTCTATTTAAACAGTACATACCTATTTAAATATTTTAATTATGTATAACTACAGTCTATAAGATTTGAGTTGGCACAATCAAAAGGCGGGAAAATTTTGAGGGAAACGATTTTATTAGTTCCACAAAAAAAAAAATATAACATGGCAACACCGATTTTCCCTTTTTATAACCCCAAAACTACCTCCACGTTTGTTGTTTCCCGCCTTCGATTGTGCCAACTCTAATCTTAGCGACTGTGCATAGCTCTTTTTTCACCATATTTATTCTGCCCGTTGCCACGGGCATAATGGCTAGTTATTGTATAATTGGTTAAATTGTTTCCCCCATTTTTTTTTTAATCTGTCAAAATTGTTTACACGAATTAAAGTATCAATTTAGCAAAATTTAAAGAGCGCTGACTGTTCATATTGATCTGGGCCTGTCATCGGGTTACATTTGATAAACTATAAAAATTTCATTCAAATCTGATAGGTACTTTTGAAGCTAAAGGTGTAAATAAATGTATGTTTGTGCGCATATAAAAGAGAAACAAATAGCCGCAGAAGGTTGAAACTTATATGGGACCAACAATGGGCTAATTGCGATCTACCATCTAAATTTCATCAAAATTGGACGTGTAGTTTTTAAGATATGGTGGTTCGCTAAAATTGAACGACAGACCGACAGACAGACCGACACGGAACCAAAAATGGATAAAAAAACGGATTTCTGTCTTAGAATTTTTGAAATCGGAGACCTAAAATTTTTTTGTTCTTCAGAACGACCACATAGCTTCCGTAACCTTCGGTAAGCTCGGAAGCAAAATAACTGAATAGTTAAATTAATAGTATAATTATCATTTGTGTAAGACCAAGCAGGAGCTTTTATAAAGAATTAAAAAAATATATTTTTTTTTTTTCTTTTTAGTTATTATGTATCAGTTACGTGGGACACACTGCATATTGAATAATGTTGTTTTCAAATTTAATTCTAAACGTTTTTAAAAAATTATTAATTTATATAAAGAGTTTATTAGGTACTTAATTTACTGTTTTCATTTAACACTCTATTAAAAATATCAAGAGAGAGGGGGTAGATTAAAGATCTTTATATAATTTTTCAATTTAGGTCCTTCTTTTGTATTAAAAAAAGGAAGGGAAATCCTTGAATTATGGAAAAAGTTTTTTAATTTAAAAAAAAACGAGATTCCTTTCTTCAATTAACTCATTTAATTAACATTGGTTAGAGTGGAGGGGAGGGGGTGGAGGGAGAGTTAAATTAGTAACTTTGTACAATAGATTTGTTAAGGGCAGACGGGAGAGGTGAGTTCCATCCCTAGTGGCCTGGCCGAGACCCAGGTAGAACTGCACTGGGTCACGGGGTCCCCTACAACATCCAAAAATCAATAGGTCACGAATTCTCACGTTTTCATCCATCCCCCTCTCCCTCGTACCTTTCTCTTGACTCTGGTCACCTGAGGGTAATGCGATTACCTGGAGTAGAGAGCGGCTTATCGAAATTTTACAACTTTTTCATATCCTAAAATAGAAAACAAATTGGAGTCAAGCACATTTGAAATATCCTTCATTAATTTAAAGCACCTTGCATTTACTTAAGTTTATAAATAATAAAAAGATAAGATAAACTTTTTTAATTCCATAATATCTAATCAAATCATAAGGACAAAACTTATCAAACTCCGTATCTTATTAAATGATAAGAGAAACTTATCAAACCCCGCATCTAATCAAATGATAAGAGAAACTTATCAAATCCCACATCTAATCAAATGATAAGAGAAACTTATCAAACCCCGCATCTCATCAAATGATAAAAGAAACTCATCTAACCCCGTATCTAATCAAATGATAAAAGAAACTTATCTAACCCCGTATCTCATCGAATGATAAGAGAAACTCATCAAATCCCGCATCTAATCAAATGATAAGAGAAACTTATAAAATCCCGCATCTAATCAAATGATAAATGAAACTTATCTAACCCCGTATCTAATCAAATGATAAAAGAAACTTATCTAACCCCGTATCTAATCAAATGACAAGAGAAACTTATATAACCTTCATCTAATCAAATGATAAAAGAAACTTATGAAACCCCAAAACTAATGAAAAGAAAAAACTTATCAAACCCCGTATCTAATCAAATGATAAAATAATAAATTAACGATAGGTACTGACTAACGATAATGATTGCGTAAATGACCGCATTCAAAAACGCATAATGGACATATAGTACAGTAAAATTAGCTCAAAAATTGTCCAAACCCAAACATTCAAAAAAAAAAAGTTCTACCCCACGCCAAATTGTTCTAGTGATAAAATGTTGCAAGACTTGCAGCGTCGGGTTTGGCGGGGATGGGGGTGGTAAGGGGGGTAAAAGGTATTTTTAATCGTTTTTCGCAAATATCTCGAAAACTATGGGGTTTAGCGCTAACTTAGTTATATACAAAATTAATCTACATAAAATTTTGAACAGAAATGAACTTATGTATTTTTGTGCTGAAGTCAACGATTACGGAGTTATGGAGGGGGAAAAATATCAGTATTTTCCATTTTCATGTAACTTTTTGAAAATATTTTTTTACTGTAGTTAGGACCAGTTAGGGTAGTGGGAGCCCTAAGTTTGCAGTTTCGAAATATCTGTGTAATACCTGCGTAATACGTGAAAAACTGAAAAAAATTCGGACTTTTTTTAGTTTTTGCTATATGACCCGTAAACTACGTGATTTTTGGTATTTGTCGATATTACTAGTTTTAAAGTTTAGTAAATTTGCAGAAGCATAAGCCCAATTCCAGCTCTGCAAAACTAATATTTTTCGAGATATGACACGTCAAAAATCGTCTATTATTAAAAAGAATAATTATTTTTAAGTGTTGCTCTCGTTTCAGGCTGAATATCAGCATAACACCGCTAACCTACGATAAAATTTGTAAGGACTAAAGTTGTAGTAAATTTAATTGGCTTCCTTTTAAGTTCAACGGCTACTCTGTACGTTTAATAGTTACCGAGATATGACTCTTTAAAAATTGGCAGTTTTTCCAAAAAAAAAAAAAAAAATGAAATTTTAAGTATTGCTCTTGTTTCGGGCTGAATATCGGCATAAAACCGCTCACCTACAAGAAAAGCCATAAGAAACGAAGTTGTAGTAAATTTATTTGGCTTTTAGACGAAAACTAAATGAAACTTGTAGACGAAATAGTTCTCTTGCAATCGTCAAAAAAGTCCGGTTTTTTTTTCAGTTTTTCACGTATAGTACAGTAAAATTAGCTCAAAAATTGTCCAAACCCAAACATCCAAAAAAAAAAAAGTTCAACCCCACGCCAAATTTTTCTATGCCCTCCTCGTAGTAAGTGATAAAAAGTTGCACGACTTGCAGCGTCGGGTTTGGCCGGGAGGGGGGAGGAAAGGGGGGTAAAAAGGTATATTTAATCGTTTTTCGCTAATATCTCGAAAACTATGAGGTTTGGCGCTAACTTTGTTATATACAAAATTAATCTATTTAAAATTTGGAACAGAAATAGACTTAAGCATTTTTGTGCTAAAGTTAAGGATTACGGAGTTATGAAGGTTAAACATATCACATTTTTCTATTTTGTTTGGAACTTTTAAATGAAAATACATGGTCTTAAATACACTTTTCTACCTTAAAACATGATTCCACACATTTTTCTTCCATCAAATGCCCGAAAATTGTTTTTGGAAGTTGTTTAGGCTAATTTTTTAAAACATAAAGTTTAGATTTTTTACGATTGCAGGAGAACTATTTCGTCTACAGGTTTCATTTTGTGTTTGTCTGAAAACCAAATAAATTTACTAAAATTTCGTTTCTTATGGCTTTTCTCGTAAGTGAGCGGTTTTATGCCGATATTGGGCCCAAAACAAGAGCAATATTTAAAATTTCATTTTTTTTTTGTTGGAAAAACTGCCAATTTTCGAACAGTCATTTCGAAGCTGCAAATTTAGGCTCACCACCCTAACTGTAAAAAAAAAATCTTTCCAAAACGTTTGAAGGAAAATGGATAATAGCGCTATTTTTACAGCTTCATAACTCTGTAATCGTTAACTTTAACACAATAATACATTAGTCCATTTCTGTTCAAAATTTTATGTAGATTAAGTTTGTTAATAACAAAGTTAGCGCTGAACCTCATAGTTTTCGAGATATTTGCGAAAAACGATTAAAAATACCTTTTACCCCCCTTACCGCCCCCATCCCCGCCATACCCGACGATGCAAGTCTTGCAACTTTTTATCATTTACTTCGAGGAGGGTATAGAACAATTTGGCGTGGGGTAGAACTTTTTTTTGGATGTTTGGGTTGGAGCCTAATTTTACTGTACTAATAAGGTAAAAAGATAAATAAATAAATAAAACTAGACATCGCGTGGCTCTATTATTGAAACAAGTTTAATACAGTTATTAAATATTAAGAAAATAGTTAATCAAGATGGAGTTGATAGTTACAGAGGATGCTTCTAGTTAAAGTAGATGGTTCTAGTATTGAGGGAACATGACTATTCAACCTTTACCTCCCGGCCTAATCTATTTAAACTAGTATAAAAGGTATTACTTTACTACACAAAAACTACTGCTTGTATCTAGTTGAAATATTACATGCATGTTTCAACTGTACACTGGTTGGGCCTCACTATTTTTTACTTATATAGCTCACCTGCCTAGGATGATATGCGTCAATCAACCAAGTAGAAGTACGTTTCCGACAGACATACGAGACAGGATGACAAGTTTGATGAATGTGAGAAAACTAAACTAAAATGAATTACAATACAATACATATTTTATAAAACCACGATGAAGGGAAGGATAGATAAGGA
>KZ651879.1:91245-105133 GCA_001010745.2 Gerris buenoi
AATTAAATAAATAAGTATAATAAAAGAAACCTAAATGCCAAAACTTTTTATAATTCTTAAATTTCGAGCAGAACTTCATTTCTCGATGGCTCCTTTATAATTTACGACTCTCAAAAATATCAACGTATTTAACTCACAATATCAAGTTTCACGTTGACAGACTGCGCACGCATACTTCTTATCTTAATTTGATTGATCGTATACGTATTATAACATGAAAAAGGAGATTTCACCTGATAATTTTTATCAATAGTGTTGGGTGCTCTGTAACTCCAAATTTACGGTTGGATAACGTAAGTCAGAGTCCATAACTGTATTTAAAAACGATTTTACAAGCGGATGACGTGATAATCCAATTTAGGCAAGAAAGACAACTATTTTGAAATGCTCCATTCAAAGGTTAGCACCCAGTATTAATATTGCATCACACTATCCTGGTGAATCGAACCATATAAGATCAACATTTCAGAAGTTCGATCCCCGAAAAAGTCCACAAGAAATTTATTCGCCTATTCCAACAAGTTTGATCTAAAAAAAAAGAAGAAGATAATAAATAATAATGATCCAGATATCGTGAATAAGAAGAACAAATTATTTGGATAAAAGATTACCAAACCATAAAACTGCATAATTTATAACCGCATATTATTTGGAGAACTAATTAAAACTGTTATATTTTTTCCCCTTGCTGATTCAATATCAAGATTTTTTTTATTTTAATTGATTGATATCTTAAGATTGTGCAGTGAAGTTTCAATTAACTTCACAAAACTGGTTATAAATCAAAATAAATAAATAAGTGAAATAAAAGTAAAATAAATAAATAAGTATTATAAAAGTAAAATAAATAAATAAGTATAATATATATATAATCTCATTTTTTTTTTGCAAAATTAATGCTAAAAACAGCTGAAGATAGTTTATATAAATATCTATATATAATTTGTTTAACATTACATTCTTTATTGGTTTTATGAGTAGAAATATACCCAAAATAATTTAGGTGTAACAGCTGGTACTAAAATTTTTGGAATAATTTATGATAATACTTTAAGATGGGCCAATGAAAATTTCTGGAACAAACAATTTTGACAGATTTAAAAAAAAAAACAGGGTAAAGAAATAAATCAATTTGACCGTAATAAGGTTGTATATAATAGTCCAGGAGTTATTTTGTCACTTGATAGGTTAGTTAGAGATAACTGTAGTATTAGCTCTCGAGGCTTGCCGAGGGAGATAATCCCGAGAGCAGAAATACTTCGATCCATGATGCGTATTAAATTTTATCCACGACTAGTGCACCATGGGTAATAGCTATTAAGTTTGTAAATATAAAAGTTTTACCTACAAATTCACGTAATTTAAACACCTTAAACTGATATTTAGTTACTTGATTTATTAAAATAACAATNACAAACGTTTAGAAGAAAATTTAAGAGAAAGAACTCAAAACACCGTGTGAAAGACACAAGAGCAAATGCAGAAATTGCAGAATGTTTCGTTCACATCACTAGAGTAAACATAAAATGTCCGTTGATGTTTGAATGTCCGCTTGGCTTGGGCTAAGCCTATCGATATATTAATATATATCGATGGTTTTTAGTTAGTTCCACTTTTTCCGTCGCCCGGAGGAGGCGTTACTATCGGGCAAACTTGGTCCAACCCCAAGGGGAGTTGGACAGGGGTGGTTACATCCATGAACTATTATATATGTATTATATTTGTTGTTAGGTTTAACTTATCAGTTAGTACACTTTATATTATATTAAAATTTTTAGTTCTAATTTATTTTTAAATGGTTATTATTTATTGGTGTTGTAGTAGTAGCTAAATGCATGTCTTTATTTAAATACGATAGGGGTAATTACATAAAATTTATATATTACATTAAATCTATTAAAATTATAAAATTAAGTTTAAAGCACCAAAACCGAACTCCATTGTAAAACTGTATGTTTGAAAACAATAAACTCATTATTATTATATTATTATTTAGCCAAAGTCTTCACAGAAACCAGGACTATATTATATATCATTCCATTATAAGAAATAAAATATCCTGCGAACCGCAGTTTGGAGGCTATTTATTACTTGAAAAAATTCTTCTATCATTTTATAATTAGGAACGATAAATAATAATTTTTTAATCTAGTTTGAATGTTTTGCAGTAACCTTATAAGTGACTAATTGTGGGTATAAAATACTCAAAACCTAAATTTTAGTCAACTACGCCTTAATAGTAAATTTTATAAAATGTGAGGAAAAATAATCTGTCTGAGAGAACTCAGACAAACTTTCTTTTATTCAAGGTCATATTACTTAACCCAGTGTTTTCCATTTATTGTATTTTTGAGTGTTTTTCAAAGTGTATCATAAAAATAACTTCTCCTCGGCGAGGAATCGAACCCGGGCTCTCTCCGTCCACATTTACAGCTACATTTTTAGGAACTAGATTTTTCCCGGGAAAACGGCTTAAACACAGATTTAAAAAACGGGGGGAAATAAAAGGATAAAAAATAGTCCTCTTGAAAGTCGTTTTGTAAACAGCGTAAAATACGTCTTACTCCTTTCGGTCTTGAACTAACGATTTTTATAAGAGTGATATCAATCAATGCACTCGATTTTAACTTAGTTAACAAATTATATATACACACACACACACACACACACATATATATAACAACATATATAATGCACCCAGGGTTCGGTCACAAAAAACAAAACAACACCTCACAACATTCTCAATACGCCCGACGTTTCGGCTTAAATCAAACCTCCTTCATGGGATCTACAACAAAAGACAAAAGTATTAACATCAAGATGCCTAAACACATACAAAATAATGGACAATAAATAAACTTAGCTGATGGCTTAACAATTTAAACTTACAATGAGCTCAGTTGAAAGAAAACTTTTTAAATAAACATTAAAAAAGTTACATTAAAAAGTTTTCTGTGTGCGGTGTTGTTTTGTTATTTGTGACCGAACCCTGGGTGCATTATATATTTTGTTAAATATTCGCGATCGTGTGTTTTAATTTATTTATACACACACCCACACACANAAAAAAACTTTTTAAAATAGATTTTGTTTAGTTGTGATCAAAATTTTCGCACAATAATATATTTTTTTTAATTTAAATGTATTGAGTAATTATCAAAGTTAAATAGATATTTTAGTTACCATTCCAGATGGTCCAGGAAGACCACGTGGTCCTTGTACAGGAGGACCTTGTGAATCTGTAGTGTAAACAGCTGATTCCAGCATGGCTGGCTCTCCAGGAGGACCAGGAGGTCCTGGAGGTCCTGGAACTCCGTCCCTTCCTGGAGCTCCATGTGGTCCTGCGATTCCTGGTAGACCTGATACACCCTGCAGCACAGATAAACGTTAAAGTCAGCAACATTCATATTACAAAAAAAAAGAAGTTTAACCAATAAACTTATACTTAAGTTGACTGATCAAATTTTTAATCTAAGTTTTCTATAAGAATCTAAAGACGATGAAGAACAATGAATATAATTCACTCAAATATATCCATTATTCTTATATGAAGAAAAAAATCAGACTGAAGGATATTGAAAAAAATGTATAATGGTATGCATATAGTTATATTCTGTTTTTTTTTGTTTTTTTTAGTTTATAAATTTTACATTTACCTTATTATATGGGTATTGCGTATGTGTGTAGATGTATAATAATTTATTTATTTTTTGTTATGCTATTGCCAGCTTAAAGGTTACATCCATGAACTATTATATATATGTATTATATTTGTTGTTAGGTTTAACTTATCAGTTAGTACACTTTATATTATATTAAGATTTTTAGCTCTCATTTATTTTTTATTATTTATTGGTGTTGTAGTAGTAGCTAAATGCATGTCTTTATTTAAATACGATAGGGGTAATTACATAAAATTTATATATTACATTAAATCTATTAAAATTATAAAATTAAGTTTAAAGCACCAAACCCGAACTCCATTATAAAACTGTATGTTTGAAAACAATAAACTCATTATTATTATATTATTATTTAGTCAGTTGTATTATTAAGTAAGGGGGGGGGACAAATATTATAAATATCAGATCAGCTGTAAAGTTATAAGGGGTAAATTTTTCACATTTTACCATCATACTGAAGATAAATTGAATGGGATTTATAAATCTTGGTTTAGCTCAATGTGTGGTTGATAAGCCGATTCCCTATAATATTGGATAGGGATAGACTCTGTGATAAGGGTCACTTGAATCTTGGGGTTTAACCCCCTCTCCCCCCCCCCCAATAAATCAAAGATTCGATTAAAAGAGGTGAAAAATTCCATTTTATTGCTTCAACCATCCATCTAATATTTCTTTTATATTTGCAAAATAATCCTCAACCTTTTTCTCAACTCCTTCTATTCGTGAGAGTTTATTTGTGACTTAAGTCTCGTTTATAAGGCGATGATTGACGCGATAGTTACTGTCATGATAGAAACTATTGCATCAACTATCACCGTGTAGACTACGTGATAGATTCGAGTCGAGATAGAACTATCAACCATCACAGTATTTAGTCTAACGAGCTAGTTAAGTGTTTATCACGGGCGTCAGAGCACTCAAGCGGCAGATGCAAGAACTACAGATTAAATATCACTACAGATTTTAAATGCTTATTGGCTTATTGTTTGTTTATACTTTTATATCACCTCATAACAGATCTAGAAGGCAACAAATGTGATATCTGATATCTGGCTTCATATTTGATGGCAGATTTTTTTGTTTACCACAATGTTAATATTCTGTTAGCTATACATATATATTATAATAATATAATAATTGAAAGATAAAAATAACTTTTTATATTAATTATTTTTTAAATTTTCTGTCATAAATCATAAATTTGAAACATGTCAAAATGAAGATTGTAAATATGGGACATGCCAAAACATATAAAATAATTTGTGGATTTTTTCCGAACGATCTTTCCATACAGCACAATTTGCTGAAAACGGATTTTAATTTTGCTGAATGATGGATAAAAGTATTAAAATAATGCATTGTAATCGTGTTATGATCTATACAAAAAGTTTCAAATGTCTAGCTACTTGGGAAGTTTGTTAAAAATTGATTGCAAGATTTGTACTGGACAAAAAACAAACAAGAAAGCAAGCTAATAAAAACATAGTAAAATTATTATGAAGTTAATGCTGAGTTTCTGTATCCGAAATATCTCTTTGAGTACAAGACAAGTTTTACTCTATATTTACTCTCACCGTATAGTAAACATGCGTGATAGTTGTATAACATTAACAGACATGATAGTTCTATCGAGAGAAAACTATCACCTTGTAAACGAGGCTTTAATTTGATCATATTAAAATTCACAAATTTTACATTCACAACATTTTTTTTTAATGTAAAATCGTAATTTAAGGATTGAATTACTAAGACCATTAACAATACAAACAACTTTTAAGGCAAGAGATCCCTAGAATGGTAGTTTATTTTTCTTCCACCAGATGTCACCACCTCAAATTGCTATTTTTTTTTCTTTTCAAAAAAGAAATTGCCTCAAGGCCTACCTGTTGACTTTTCTTTTTTCAATCCCCCCCCCCCCCCTCGGCTTCATAGTGGTAACAAGAAAAAATAAGTTGCCTTGGGGCAAGTCTCGACCTTGGTACCCCGGCAACTCTTTATCTTGTTACCTACAATTGATACCTTTTTTTTACGAGGGGACTTCAAAGTAAAGAAGGTTCGGTAGGGAGGGGTTTTATTGCTACCATGAATAACAATTCCCTGTTATTACCTTTTTTTCTTTTCTATTAGTAGGTTAAAATTACATTTAAATTTAAACGCCGCATTTTTGGCATTACTGATAATAATCCTCAAAATTGTTGTTTATACAATATAAAATCAATAGGTATATTTTTCGGCGTTATATCTTTTCTTTACTTTCTCATTTACCATCGCTGCCCGATAAAAAATAGTTTTTTTTTTTTTTTTTGCTTTGCGTTTTGCTTGTAGTCCAGGAGATAGCCAGCAAAATAGTATATGACTAACATCAAGCTAGAATTTTGTCTATATAAGTAGGGGAGACCGGGGCACAGAGGTCCACTGAGTTTTTTTATTGTATAGTGGCGCTACTAAGCGGAAATCTGTATGATCTATTAGAGTTAGTTTGTTTCCAGACGTGAACAATCACTAGCAGAGTTAACTAAGTTTGATCAATTTTTATACACTTTTTCCAATTTTCAAGGAAAGAGATCTAATATTATATATAATTAAATGTAACATTAATTTGATTCAGAATATTTAAACACATTTACTGTATCTGATAAACTTAGGTCTTATATTTAAAATGTAAATTGTTTTCATTGTTTAAGTCTGTCGTGTATCTTGTCATAAAATGTTTTTTAATGGCATGTAGCTTGGGGCACAGAGGACCGCAAAGGTATGCGGTACACCCCACGCTGTTATTTGAATTTGTAAAGAATGGACATATGGTTCTTGCACAGGGGCTGAAGATGGCGATGAAAATATTGTTTGTAGCTACTGCCAAATAAAAATAAAAATTAAAAATAAAAATGTAGAATTTAATTTGTTTTTCTAAATAAACGGAAGTGGTCCTATGTGCCCCTGAACCAGGGGCACAGAGGACCAATAGACTTTTTACAGAAAAAATTAAAATAAAATACTTATAATTAAAATTAAGAACTGTGGGTCGGGGAACAGTTAGATAAATGTTTATTCTAATAAATACTTCTTATTTACATAATTTTATTTAATAATGCTGAAGTTATCTGAAAACAAACCTTATTAGGTCCTCTGTGCCCCGGTCTCCCCTAAATGTTTTGGTGCCTTTTAAGAATACGTGGTCAGCTAAGTTCGTCTGCAGGACATAGCTTGGCAATAGGCATTTAAAAAAAAAAAAAACTGGTGGAGAGCGGCCATTTCCCGCCTTTTTTGGTGGACAATGTGATTTTCATGATCCTGAGTACGAACTTAGTTAGTAGACCAAAAATCAAGTTGATGGCATTTTGTCACTTAATAGGTTAGTTAGTCAAATATTACTCCAAATCAAAGAGTTCCCCTGTCAAGGGACCAACTGCCATTTTTGCTAATTTTATGACTATTGCTAATTTTGACGTTTTTGTGAGTCCAAATTATATTTTTAACGGAATCAAAGAACTTGATGTATTGTTTTGTGGACTTCGCAGCGATGCAGCGACACTTACACATTATGTAAATACTCGTATAAACAGATGCACAAAAAAAAGAAGAAAAAAAAAAATTTGTACAAGCAGTGATTTATTAAAAAAAAAAGAGAATAATAACTAATTTTAAATTTAGTAATTTCTTTAAAGCTTAAAAATAGAAATAAGCGGTAAAATCTGATTAGACAGATTCTAATAATAGCGGACTAGGTGGGCACTCGAGATGATAAACGTTTATAAATAGCGGGAAAGCAATAAAGCAATGTTTACAAACAACAGTCTAATGGAATATGTGACTAACACATGTTACGAATTTGACAAAGAATGTTTAATTGTGTGGGTGTTGTCTTGTTATGTTCAAACTGACATATTTAGACGATATAAACATTAGCCTGTACACACAATAACACCAACAAACAAGCATATAAACACAGAACTACTCTTACAATATATATCTAAGATTTTAAATTGTTGTAGCAAAGATTCTTTTAAAATAAAAGTATATACACACACACACACACACACACACATAAAAATTTCGGTAGTTGAATTTTTCCCAATTCTGTCTTACTTTTATTTCCTTTAATTAACCTAACATAATCTTAAGTTGAGATAATGATGGAATATAATCGGTGTAAATAAATTAACAATGATTACTTCATAGTCTGAGACGTTTCAACCCTAAAGGGCCATCTTCAGTCAGTATATTAACTAAAACAAACAAAAGATTTTTTCCAATTTTTCAAAAATTCCAATGTTGCAGAAAGCAATCACAAATTTTACTTAATTAAAATGTATATTGTTATATTTTAATAATAAGTACAGAAAAAAATAAACTTCCTGTATGTAAGCTCGTATTTCTCTTTTGATAAAGATGACATTAATTCAATAGTTGTATTTTGTGCCGAATTAATTATTTCGAGAGGCGTATTATTCTACTCATAATTATTCGTCATAATCACTTATACCATGCATTGATTTTCACAAAAAAAACTAGATGTAAACAATTAGTTTTAATAACGAAACATCAAATTAGTTTTGTTAGGTGTAAACAAACTCGCTAGAAATTCTACCGATACCCTTACCGACCCACACCTCAACAAACTAGAAATTCTTCTTCTTTACCACCCTAGGGCGGAAAAAAGAGGTATTCTTCAGAATTATGAGGCACGCATGCGCAATGAATACAAGTACGTAAAGAATCGCTTTCTACGCATCTAAACAGAGATGCAATGTTTATATTTCGTAACAATCGTAGTTAAAATACATTAACAATTTAAAGATACATTAACAATTTAAAGATACATTAACAATTTAAGGTTGATAAAGATGACAGATGATAAAGATGTTTGTTGGTGATTAAAAATACATTAACAATTTAAAGATTATGTTAGGTTGAAGATTTAAACTAAAAGTTTAAGAACACCTTGTTGATTATGACGAGTTGAGATAATGATGGAATATAATCGGTGTAGATAAATTAACAATGATTACTTCATAGTCTGAGACGTTTCAACCCTAAAGGGTCATCTTCAGTCAGTATATTAACTAAAACAAACAAAAGATTTTTTTCCAATTTTTCAAAAATTCCAATGTTGCAGAAAGCAATCACAAATTTTACATAATTAAAATGTATAAGCATTGTGTCCAACCATACCCCAATCGATTACAATTGATGTAATAATTTTACTTACATTAAGCTGTTTTTTTATGTGAGTTATCATAAGAGTTGGAGTCAAGATTCAAAATGTCAAGATTCAAAATTCAAGATTCAAGGTGTTTTTAAACTTTTAGTTTAAATCTTCAACCTAACATAATCTTTAAATTGTTAATGTATTTTTAATCACCAACAAACATCTTTATCATCTGTCATCTTTATCAACCTTAAATTGTTAATGTATCTTTAAATTGTTAATGTATCTTTAAATTGTTAATGTATTTTTAAATTGTTAATGTATCTTTAATTTGTTAATGTATCTTTAAATTGTTAATGTATCTTTAAATTGTTAATTTNATTGTATAGTGGCGCTACTAAGCGGAAATCTGTATGATCTATTAGAGTTAGTTTGTTTCCAGACGTGAACAATCACTAGCAGAGTTAACTAAGTTTGATCAATTTTTATACACTTTTTCCAATTTTCAAGGAAAGAGATCTAATATTATATATAATTAAATGTAACATTAATTTGATTCAGAATATTTAAACACATTTACTGTATCTGATAAACTTAGGTCTTATATTTAAAATGTAAATTGTTTTCATTGTTTAAGTCTGTCGTGTATCTTGTCATAAAATGTTTTTTAATGGCATGTAGCTTGGGGCACAGAGGACCGCAAAGGTATGCGGTACACCCCACGCTGTTATTTGAATTTGTAAAGAATGGACATATGGTTCTTGCACAGGGGCTGAAGATGGCGATGAAAATATTGTTTGTAGCTACTGCCAAATAAAAATAAAAATTAAAAATAAAAATGTAGAATTTAATTTGTTTTTCTAAATAAACGGAAGTGGTCCTATGTGCCCCTGAACCAGGGGCACAGAGGACCAATAGACTTTTTACAGAAAAAATTAAAATAAAATACTTATAATTAAAATTAAGAACTGTGGGTCGGGGAACAGTTAGATAAATGTTTATTCTAATAAATACTTCTTATTTACATAATTTTATTTAATAATGCTGAAGTTATCTGAAAACAAACCTTATTAGGTCCTCTGTGCCCCGGTCTCCCCTAAATGTTTTGGTGCCTTTTAAGAATACGTGGTCAGCTAAGTTCGTCTGCAGGACATAGCTTGGCAATAGGCATTTAAAAAAAAAAAAAACTGGTGGAGAGCGGCCATTTCCCGCCTTTTTTGGTGGACAATGTGATTTTCATGATCCTGAGTACGAACTTAGTTAGTAGACCAAAAATCAAGTTGATGGCATTTTGTCACTTAATAGGTTAGTTAGTCAAATATTACTCCAAATCAAAGAGTTCCCCTGTCAAGGGACCAACTGCCATTTTTGCTAATTTTATGACTATTGCTAATTTTGACGTTTTTGTGAGTCCAAATTATATTTTTAACGGAATCAAAGAACTTGATGTATTGTTTTGTGGACTTCGCAGCGATGCAGCGACACTTACACATTATGTAAATACTCGTATAAACAGATGCACAAAAAAAAGAAGAAAAAAAAAAATTTGTACAAGCAGTGATTTATTAAAAAAAAAAGAGAATAATAACTAATTTTAAATTTAGTAATTTCTTTAAAGCTTAAAAATAGAAATAAGCGGTAAAATCTGATTAGACAGATTCTAATAATAGCGGACTAGGTGGGCACTCGAGATGATAAACGTTTATAAATAGCGGGAAAGCAATAAAGCAATGTTTACAAACAACAGTCTAATGGAATATGTGACTAACACATGTTACGAATTTGACAAAGAATGTTTAATTGTGTGGGTGTTGTCTTGTTATGTTCAAACTGACATATTTAGACGATATAAACATTAGCCTGTACACACAATAACACCAACAAACAAGCATATAAACACAGAACTACTCTTACAATATATATCTAAGATTTTAAATTGTTGTAGCAAAGATTCTTTTAAAATAAAAGTATATACACACACACACACACACACACACATAAAAATTTCGGTAGTTGAATTTTTCCCAATTCTGTCTTACTTTTATTTCCTTTAATTAACCTAACATAATCTTAAGTTGAGATAATGATGGAATATAATCGGTGTAAATAAATTAACAATGATTACTTCATAGTCTGAGACGTTTCAACCCTAAAGGGCCATCTTCAGTCAGTATATTAACTAAAACAAACAAAAGATTTTTTCCAATTTTTCAAAAATTCCAATGTTGCAGAAAGCAATCACAAATTTTACTTAATTAAAATGTATATTGTTATATTTTAATAATAAGTACAGAAAAAAATAAACTTCCTGTATGTAAGCTCGTATTTCTCTTTTGATAAAGATGACATTAATTCAATAGTTGTATTTTGTGCCGAATTAATTATTTCGAGAGGCGTATTATTCTACTCATAATTATTCGTCATAATCACTTATACCATGCATTGATTTTCACAAAAAAAACTAGATGTAAACAATTAGTTTTAATAACGAAACATCAAATTAGTTTTGTTAGGTGTAAACAAACTCGCTAGAAATTCTACCGATACCCTTACCGACCCACACCTCAACAAACTAGAAATTCTTCTTCTTTACCACCCTAGGGCGGAAAAAAGAGGTATTCTTCAGAATTATGAGGCACGCATGCGCAATGAATACAAGTACGTAAAGAATCGCTTTCTACGCATCTAAACAGAGATGCAATGTTTATATTTCGTAACAATCGTAGTTAAAATACATTAACAATTTAAAGATACATTAACAATTTAAAGATACATTAACAATTTAAGGTTGATAAAGATGACAGATGATAAAGATGTTTGTTGGTGATTAAAAATACATTAACAATTTAAAGATTATGTTAGGTTGAAGATTTAAACTAAAAGTTTAAAAACACCTTGAATCTTGAATTTTGAATCTTGACATTTTGAATCTTGACTCCAACTCTTATGATAACTCACATAAAAAAACAGCTTAATGTAAGTAAAATTATTACATCAATTGTAATCGATTGGGGTATGGTTGGACACAATGCTTATACATTTTAATTATGTAAAATTTGTGATTGCTTTCTGCAACATTGGAATTTTTGAAAAATTGGAAAAAAATCTTTTGTTTGTTTTAGTTAATATACTGACTGAAGATGACCCTTTAGGGTTGAAACGTCTCAGACTATGAAGTAATCATTGTTAATTTATCTACACCGATTATATTCCATCATTATCTCAACTCGTCATAATCAATAAGGTGTTCTTAAACTTTTAGTTTAAATCTTCAACCTAACATAATCTTTAAATTGTTAATGTATTTTTAATTACCAACAAACATCTTTATCATCTGTCATCTTTATCAACCTTAAATTGTTAATGTATCTTTAAATTGTTAATGAATCTTTAAATTGTTAATGTATCTTTAATTTGTTAATGTATCTTTAAATTGTTAATGTATCTTTAAATTGTTAATTTATCTTTAAATTGTTAATGTATCTTTAAATTGTTAATGTATCTTTAAATTGTTAATGTAACTTTAAATTGTTAATATATCTTTAAATTTTTAATGTATTTAATCTACGTTTGTTACGAAATATAAACATTGCATCTCTATTTATATGCGTAGAAAGTGATTCTTTACGTACTTGTATTCATTGCGCATGCGCGCCTTATAATTCTGAAGAATTCCTCTTATTTTCCGCCTTAGAGCGGTAAAGAAGAAGAATTTCTACTTTACACAAGATTAGCGAGTTTGATTACATTTAACAAGACTAATTTGATGTTTCGTTATTAAAACTAACTGTTTACATCGAGTTTTTTTGTGATTATCAATGCATGGTATAAGTGATTATGACGAATAATTATGAGGAAAATAATACGCCTCTCGAAATAATCAATTCTAATGAATTAATGTCATTACATACAGGAAGTTTATTTTTTTCTGAACTTATTATTATAATCTAACAATCGTAGATAAAGTACGGTAAGCATATCGTGCGAAAACGGTATTTTGCATTGCTTGTGTGGTTTTACTACTACTAAACTCCACACTCGCATGGAAAATGCTACTTTCCGCACTCGACGCGTAATGTACTATTTCATCACCTACAAACATGGCTGATAATATTCATTTAGTAATAACTTGAAAACTAGTCCATTGATCTTATGAACTTACATACATACTATTTATATTCATACTATTTATGAACTTTGAATATACTATTTAAAAGCTTATCAAATGTAGAAGTTTTTACTGTAATCGCCGCATGTCTAGCTTTCCTCAACTAAGAGTAAAAGTCTACGAAAAATTTGGGGTTCAATTTGAAAAATCGGTCCGAGACAACACATTTTCTCATACACGAGTTTACAATTACTTAGCCTTGTGCTTTCCATTTATTAGTTTTCGTAGGTACTTTTAATTATTATTGAAAATGTTTTCAAAATATATCATAAAAATAACTTTTCCTCGGCGGGGAAACGAACTCGGCCTCACTTCGCTTATTTTATTTAATGTGTATTAAACTATAATTATATATATTAATTTAAATCAATTTAACTTATTTATTATATTTTCATTCGGTCTTTTTAAGCGTTAAAAATAAATAAATTTATTCACTTGTTCTTTCCTTTGAATTTAGGGGGTTTAAAGAAACTCTCAGTGGCATCTAGATATTCCTCACAGAGAAGAGTTTGAGGGCTACAAAATGACAAAAAATATAGTAATTTAATATCTTATAAAGTAGCCTATTTAAATAAAATGTATTGTATATATTAATAAATTCATTTAAAAAGAAAATTCAATTGGAAAAACATTCAATCATGGATAAGTGTTTTGCGTTCACTACAGGTGGAAAAATATAGTCCAAAAAAAAATCGGTCTGAGACAACTTAGACAAATATTCTCATATACGAGTTCATAATTACTTAGCCCAGTGTTTTCCATTAATTAGTTCGTATTTCCGTAAGTACATTTAATTATTGCTAAACATTTCATCTTAAAAATAACTTCTCCTTGGCTGGGAATCGAACCCAGCCGATCTCTTCATCTTTTAATATATATATATATATA